>JAUZNC010034692.1:0-19441 GCA_034780395.1 Vannuccia rotundouncinata
TTTTCTGTGATATTGTTATATACACAATTTTGCCTGTTTTTCATTAGCCAATCAAAATCTCTCAGTGTGTCTCTCAGTTTCTTCCTAGTATGAAAACTATTTTTTACAAAATCGCAACGTTTGCGATTCCCGTCATGTGAAGTAACTTTTATTTCGTCGCAAACGTTGTGACGCCCGTAATGAAGAGGTTATAATGGCGCCTAAAAAAACGATTATTTTAGCCTGATTCTTTTACTTAATTATAAATAACGAAATTTTCTTTCGGTAAATTCAAATTACTTTCGTTATTGATTAAACAACACGTCATCGACGTCAAATTCAACATGAAGGCCAATATTTCATTAATGATCATCTTTCTATTAAATTGTATATTATATTCACATTGTCTATACTTCCATATAAAAGAAACTGAAATGAAATGTTTTGTTGAAGAAATTCCTGATGACACACTAGTTGTTGGTATGTTGAAGCTTTATAATGATATAAACATTGAAAATATTTTTTTGATATACCTACTCAGGGTTCATACGGGTTTTGGAAAACTTGAAAGATCTTATTGGAAATACAAAAATTCATTCCATGTTGAACTTTTGTATTTTAGTAAACTTTCTTAGTAAAGTTTTGAAAAATTTGTAGAAGTCTTTGAAAATTTTTTATAATATTTTAGATATAATTTTAGATATAATCTTATAATATATTATAATTTATAATATTCATTTTTATCAGTTTGATGTTCTGGAACTATTAGCAGGCCTCCCATTAGTCTAAAAACTTAAATTAAAAAAAAATACATTACAAAATCAAAGTGGTTATTCATACATACTCTGTCTACAGATTTAATATATTTACCCCACACACTATTTGGAAATACATGTGTTAATTACTTTCCCTATTCAGACTTTTATAAAAACATGGAAATATTAGATAATAAAATCGATACAAAGATTTAAACCAACTTATTTCTAGACCCAAGACCTGGTGGAGCCCAGTGTTTGTGTTTAATTAAAATTTATTGCATGTCTGAATAGTGTGTGAGGCAGAAAGATGTACATCCAATGTATATAAAAAATTAAAGGTTAAAGTATATGTTAGTGAAATACAGCATTACAGCCAACAAAATTTATAAATGAGAGATAATATATAATTAGATAATTAAACTAGACATTTTGTGAGTTTCCAGTTAATTGTTGATACCTGTGTCAAGGTTATTTTCTCTTATATTTGAATTAAAATTAGTAATTACAGCATCTTTGGCTTTACTTACAATCTAAGTTCTTAATGTTTGGTTTGTTCACATTTAGTTCTAAAGTAATGAGATCATTGATAATACAATTTGAGAGATACTGTCACCAATTCTCTGTTTAAACCAAATGGACAATATTAGATTCACTCCATGCACAGGACAGTCAAGCTTCATTAAATTAATTGCTAAAATATTGTTAAGCCCACATAGAAAATGAAATGACTTCAGGCCTATTATCTATCTCAGGAAAAACCTTATACCAATCTTGGGTTTTATTTAATCTATATAATGGAAGAATTAGATAAGAGAGATGGTAAAGACAAAAGTGATTCCTTTTAATCCTGATCACTAGAATCTAATGAAGACATAACTATATAAGTATAAAAATAAGTACTATATATATATATATAAGATATACACAATACTATATGAAATGGTACAATAAGGAATGCTTATACAATAATAAAACACTAAATAATATAGTAGGTATACATCAACTATAGTATAAAATTGTAATATATAATAATATATAATTGAATTGAAACCAGTAGATGATTATAAAATCATATTGAAAACATGAGCAGAGCATTTGTGAATGAAATTATTCAGTGATATGGTTATATGAACTTATAAAGTTGCCTGTTTTTCATTAGCCAATCAAATCTTTCAATCTTCTTGACCAGTCAAATTTTAATCCCTTTTGGACAGTGTGTCTGTCCAACAGTTATCAGACTAAGGCATTTGATACTCACCCAGCAGTCTGTGTAAATGATTTCATAAAGGATTTAAAAGAAAACTATTTTTAGAAACACATTCATTTATATGTTATATGAAAATTAAAATATTTGCAATTACCACTGGGTAAAAGCACTTTTGTTGTTGCAAACATTGTGATGCAAGGTTAATTTTCTTTTTTAATTTAGATGTTAACCAACAAAAGATGTTCCAATATTAAAACAATATTAGAAACATGAAAATGCAGAGACTATCCATACAAACTAGTGGACCAAATACTGAAATGATGCCCCAACAGGCAAACCATTTATTTAATATGTGACAAATCTTTTAGTAATGCTTCAAAAGGTGGATGGCCTGTTACTTCAACAACCAAGAATAAATGTCAAAAAAGGGCTTCCCTCAAACTACATCTATCTTATCAAAGATTATTGTGGCATTTAAAGTTCAAAATGTATTCATGGATTATTGGAAGATGATCTGGACTGATATGGCTGCAATTTAGTGAATTGGTACTTAATAAGGAAGAATATGGTGTGGGTGTATTACAAAAGATTGTGTGGTCACGTGAGGTCATGTTTAAATTGTTAAGATCAGTTAATAGACACAAGTGTGTCTATTGGTCATTAGAGAACCCTCATGTAACCCACAAGAAACAATTAAATGATCCAGAAGTTACAGTTTGAGGAGGTATGTTTTGCTCAGGTCTGTTGGGTCCAGTGTTCTTTAAGACAACTTTCAAAGGAGAACACTATTGGAATATGTTACATACAATTGTCATCCCACAAATGAAGTAGGAAGACAATTATGCAGAGCTACATTTTCAGCAGTAGGGGTGCCTCCCCATTATACTTGACTAAGGAATTTCCCAAGAGATGGATTGGTCATTGTAGGCCCATTGATTGTCCACTGAGATCCCCAGTCCTAACCCCAATGGATTTCTTTCTTTGGGGAGTGATTAAAGACAACATTTTCTTCCATAAACCTTGTAGAATTGATGACTTTAAACAATTCACTGTGTAGGCATTTGCAGATGTTGATCCAAATAAAGAACATTGCTGAGAAGTGTACGTGAGTTTTGGAGCCTGGTTACAGGAATGTGTCAGCAATGATGGTAAATCATTTGAATATTTAAATAATTAGGAGAACATTTAATTATTGTTTGATTCATTTTATGCCATCCATTAAATAGGAATGTGATATTATGTTGTAATTTTATGTATGTATTGTATAACAACATAACTGTCAGATATAATATATAAATCTAATTTTTCTTCATAAATGAACAACAAAATTATAATTATTTACAAAAAATCACAGGGGGCATATGAATCTTGAAATCTTGAAATTATTATTGACTCTAAAATGGTTTTGAAAAGGGCTTGCAAAAGACAGGTGCATATAAATCCTAAATAAGTGGTTTTTCCCACCATGCTAATTTAGTGTTCTGTTTATAAACACTTCATTTTTCAAAAACATGATATTAAAATATGTGAATTTTCCATGTGAATTGTTTCACTAATCACATGGATATATAAATGAAACCATTCTATCAATATTATTAACCATATTGTATTTCAATTTGGACATCTTTCCACCTTTTCCAGCTCAAATTTATTTGTACAAACACATCATTTTAGATATATTCTCAATTGTTAATGTATAGCCATATTCATTGTTTTAATAGCCTTAGAGGGGTGTGAATCTTCTTTCTTTTTGGTGGAATTCTGCTTTTTTATAACAAATTTGATAACCTTTTAAGATTTTTCCAAATCTGCAATATGTAAATATGGGGTGATATATAAGGTCCAAAATATTTATATGTTCACTTTCCTTTGGATCTTTTTATTCCTTGTACCCTCTCTAAATCTGCTTCCGCTATTATAATTAAATACCATTCACACCCCTGTTTATTGTGTTAAATGTAATAACTGATTTGGTATTTATTATTATGATCATTTATATATGAAGTTTGTTTTACATTAAACAATTTTTCTCACTTTACAGCTATAAGGGATAAAGGACTTTGCAATTACAATGTTTAAAGTATATATATATATGAGTGTTCTTATTATTTACTGTCTGAAAAGAATATAAAAGTCTTGTTTAAGTGAATATTGAAAATGTCTCATCTCTCTATGGTCTACTTTGCTTAAACCAAAATCATTTGGATAATTTGATTAAAAAACTATCTTGTGTATGAATTTAATACAAATATAAAAGTAGACAAATGGAAAATGTGTATGAAAAAATGTTATTGCATTTTTACTGTCATTAAAAAAGTAAGGTAAATTTTTTTGGTTAAAATTAATAGTTTGTGTTTAGCTTTGCAGACCTTATAACAAATTGATTGTTCTCTGTAATACTTCAACTATATTAATGGCTTGTGTAAGTTTTGATCAAGAAAGTCTCTACAAACAAATAAATAAAAAATATTAACAAATGACCTTATTACTAACATTTTCAGGAATCCACCTATATTACAATAGCTATGGTTTATATGCTTTAGGTATACTTAGATGCCAAATTATGTAACTATTATTCTACGAAATTTGTACATGAATCTAATTATATAGCTATATACATATACTTCCATTATTTAAAAATAATTTTAGTAAATTATATATTTTGATTGTTTTAGGAAAATACAAAGTAGAAATTTTTGACAAAAATCAAAACAAGTTTATAACAACTGTCACTGGATTAGGAATGCATGTTGAAATAAAGGATGTGGAGAAGAAAGTAATTCTTTCAAGGGTAAGTTTAATTTCATCGTGAGTTAAAACATATTATTTTTAAATTCTATAATTTATTCCATTGTATTTAGACTTACTCAGCTGAAGGACGTTTTACCTTCACATCACACACTGCTGGTGAACACTACATTTGTCTACATTCTAATTCATCGGCATGGTTTGGAGGTGGACGACTGGTAAGCATGTATATGAATATATATATATATAATATATATAAAGTTACACTAAGATTCTTTGAGATCAAACAGTTGTGAGATCAATCACTATGTTTTGAATTTAACAGCGAGTACATCTGGACATTCAAGTAGGTGAACATGCTCAAGACTATCAGGAGATTGCATCGAAAGACAAGTTAACCGACTTGCAGTTGAGAATCCGTCAACTGATTGACCAAGTTGACCAAATCACTAAGGAACAGAACTACCAGAGGGTATTTTCTTTTTTATATTTAAATGCTTTTTTTAACAACACTTGCTTGCTTAATTCATTTTTCAATTCCATTTATAAAATAAGTATAATAATATATTTTTGTATAAACAATATTTTTCCGGATAAACTTGTGGATATTTGCAGTTAAATTTATCTTAACCAAGAGTTTTATCTATATATCTAATACAATATACTTTTAATGCATTAATAGTTATTGCTGAGCTTGCTTATAACCTAAATGCTTCCTAACCTCAACTCCAGTTTCGGGAAGAGAAGTTTCGGGATGTTAGTGAAAGTACCAATCAACGAGTTCTTTGGTGGAGTATCATCCAGACAATTATTCTTCTTATGACCGGTTTCTGGCAAATGCGGCACCTTAAATCATTCTTCGAAGCTAAGAAACTCGTCTAATGAATGCATTCCTGTCCATTGTTCTTACCCCTCCTGCCTGTCGCTCCACAAATGCTAGTCTGGAGCTGCTATGTATATTTTTAGTCATTTTCGAGGCACAGACAATCATAAATTTTTCTTTCTTTTATTTTGGTGTATGAAGTGGGTCTTGTTTTTTTTTCATTTTCGTTATATTACCGGTATCTCAAAAAAAACATACAATCCATTTAACTATTAAGAAAACCTAAATATATGTTGGTTATATACATCAATTTCAGATTCAATTAAATAATTATTATCCGTTTGTTTAATAATTAAATTTACTGAATTTTCTCTACAATAAGTAATTTGAGTGCCGGTGAACAGTTTCTTTGTTGATATTCACACTTAAAATGTTCTGGTTTTACAACATTTAACTATACACATCAAATTAAATATACATATTATATTTAATAAGTGTTTTTAAATCAATTTAACATGCTTCTAATGTGTTGTTAATTCTAAACATTTGATATTGAACTTAATTGTTGAACTTCTTTAACTTATAATACTTGCTAATGCAATCAAAAGTTTCATTTTACCTGTACGTTTGTCCATGTCTATTGTAATTATTTAACAATTAATGTCTGTTCTAACTATGTCTTTTGCTTTTTAATATATTTTCCGCTTTTTTGATTAAATTTTTCTAACCCATATATCATAATCGTGTATAATACGTTTTACCGGTTTAAAGACAGCTTTTGCTAATTACACTCTTCAATTTTGTGCGATGGCTGTGGCTTTATATAGAGTACAAGGAATGATTTATAAGTAAAATAACAAATAACTGTGGTAACATTAATGTTATCCGCATAGAATAGTCTGTAAATGATGATAATAAATTCCGTGATTTCTTATGTATATTGTTAACACAAAAAGATTTATTAGAGTTGTCTGACTTAATTGTGAGTTGATCTAAGAAGAAAATATTAAATATATAGCTAAAAATAGTTGGATGGAAAGAGCTGTATTTTTTTATCAAACCATAATGAGATGTATTACCGATACTTTAGATCTTTAAATTCCGATGACGATTTATGTTTCGCATTGGAATATGCAACTAAACTGTTTGTTTGTAATAACACTCTTGAGTGTTCGTACAACATGCGTTAGATTCATTCATAAAATAAATTTGATTAAATTCCACTAATTTTTAGATTTATTTTCTTTAGGAACGTGAAGGACTGTTTCGTGATACAAGTTCGACTACCAATAGCCGAGTTTTTTACTTCGCCATACTTCAAATGTTTGTCCTTGTTCTGATGTCATTTTGGCAGTTTTCTCACCTGAAATCATTTTTCATAATTAAGAAATTGGTTTAAGATATTGTTGACTACCTGTTTGTACTTGAAAATTAGATTGCATTTGTGTTAATTACTAATTAAATAGGTTCCCGTTATTGGCATACAGTTTTCTTTTTAGGCTCAATTTTTAATACTATGTAACTTTGAATAAAAAACATTTACTGTTACAGTCTTTTTATTTTCAATTGTGTTTGAATAGTTATAGGCCCAATTTGCCTTAATATCTTAATATATGTTACTCCTATATATTAATGGTACATACAAATTACGATATATATTATACTAGCTTGTTTATTAAAATTGGTTATAACCAGGCTAATTATAGGTCATTTCGTAAAAATTGCGTATTTTAATTGCTACCCGATTTTTAATAAATACATCAAGACTTTATTTATTAGTAGTACTTTATTATAAGTCTCTGGAGCTACCAAGGATTTCCTGGTGGGTATTATATAGAGGTTGTTATTGCAACCACCATATTCACCTGATTGCAACTTAATGTGTGATCGCTTTATTTTCCCATGCCTCGAAGCTATCAGACGAAGAGATAATTTCAGTACCAAAGAAGAACTTCAACAATTTCTGGCTCAGCAGCTGCCACTGTTTACGAAACTCAGAATGGGGAGAGCTCTCAACAAGATGGCAGACTGATGATTTTGGAAAAATAATTGAAATTGGTGGTAATAATTTATAAGTCATAAACTTTTATAAACTTGTTCTCATCCTTGTATTTAAAAAATATTCAGAATTTGTGCAAAATACGCAATTTTTTACGAAATTACCTATATTATTAACGATATGCTAGATAGGTTAAAGCTATAATATGAAAATGATTTGTAGTAAAAAAATGTATATAGCATACTCAAAATGTATATACTATACTATACTACATGAAATATATATATAATGTAATCAAAATAATGATCAAAAGATGTTCTTAAAAATGTAAATATAATTAGATCCATAGATTTATGTAAAATGAATATAATATTAATTATGTAGTATACTTACAGTAACTATTATATATATATATGTTCATAAACAATTTATCTTTTTATAAGGAAAGTTTGATTGCTCTACCAACCCATAAATATTGACATTTTTATCTATAAAAAGAGGTAATTTATAACATTCTTATACACAAATATTTATAAATTAAATGTGTTCTTAACGATATAGATAAATAAATTTCTTCATGGTAAATAATACAAATACCAAATTGGCGAATAAGCTAGATATTGAGAAATAATAAGCCAATTTTTTTATAATAGAATGGACATTTGCCGGTGCATTACAAAAATATGATATATAGACAACAAATACGATATTATCGAATTCTATTGTAAAAACAGCAATGTTTTTCGTTAAATATTTGTTTAAGCGGAATAATATCTATATAGTCATTTTCAAATGATAATTTATTAAAATAGAGATAAATTAAGGTGGTTCTAATAATTAAACAGACTATAAATATAAAAAAACGTAATTTACTAAAGCAATTTTGCTCGAAAAACGTCTTGAATAGCCAGAAAATAAATATAACTAGATATTAATCTTGATATTTGCTTATATAGCTCTCATAGCTGAAGCGATAACAATGTTTAGTGTAAATTACTTATATTCTACAGTAAGTATAACTTATTTAGTATACAGCAAATAATAATTCAAATTAGATTATATGAAATTATTTCCAGAAAAAAATATTCTATTTCATAATACGAGGATTCGCAAATACTTAGAATTCGCGACTGTATCGTTTACGAACTTGTATATATTTCAAACTAGTAGATATTAGAATTGGCTTATATGGTAATCATGATTAACGATGAGATAACTTTAATGAAAACGATTAATATATAGATATAATTATGTATGTTAAAAATACAATTTCCTTATTATTTTATCAAATAAAAAGTTCTATCAATAAATAAAACATGTATATACACAACAATGATGTATAGTGAATTCAGCTTATATATCGGATAATTTGCATGACACGGAATGAAAATGCTTATATTCTGTAATGTTAATCTACTCCGCTTATATCGGATTTCCGGATCAATTTTCTTGTCTCTTGTTAACTTTTTTGTCCTATATATAACGAATAATAAGGTTGCCAGTCCAACGCTATAACCTCTGGGCCACCGCGTCCCTTGTATAATCGATCCCAGTGCTTCGTTACACATATGCTGTTTTTTCCACCCTAAACAAGTTATTATTGCGTTAAAGTTAATTTGTTTAAATAAATAATATAAGATAGAATGATTTAAATTTATAATCAGTAAGCTTTTATCAATCCACTAAACTTTATTTTCCCTTATCTACATTAAATACAAATAGTTAGTAATATTTAAATTGAAATATCAAATCCATAAAAAGTAGGTACATATTTAATAAATAATTTTCACAATATATTTATGGCAGCTATACATACTGTTGTGCCTTATATGTGTAAGACATTAATACAAATTATAGACAACTAATGTACATGTGAGAAATGTACCAAATGTTTACCATTACTGTTTACATATATTAAATTTTGATGTAAACTTCAAAACAACACTATAGCATACGTAGCTTTTTAAAACGTATTTATAACAAAAGATATCATGAAACCTATGAGGAAATACTGAAATATTGAAGTTTTCGTAAAATACAGTATGCATGTAATATATATATATTACATATATAAACATACAATTATCACATGGAAAGGCAGAAAATCACAGCACATTATAAAATTAACTGTGTCCCATAAATTATGATGTGTGTACTATTACAGAGAAACAGATAATCACAAAAGAGCAGTCGATTTACTCAAATCCATACCATATGTGAAATCATACATAAAAACACAACGAAAATTAAATATTAAGAGGGAAAAGACACTTTTGCTAGTTTTACAGTACATATAAATAATTTAGTAATTATAGTTATAGAAACCCTTAAATACGATATTTTATAAATAGTAAACCATGGAGAAGAGTACTACAATAGATACAAAGTATATGGTTAGAGCACTATAATTTTAGTAATACGTTTGTCAAATACTACTCGTAAAAATAGAAGTAGAAAGGCGCACATTTGTGGAAATTATGCATTAATTAATCAGAAAAGATTGCAGATACAACATACTTGACTAGCAGATTAAAGCACACATATATTTTATATCCAAACCAAGATGTTTACTAAATTTGAAGTAATTAATATATTTGAAGATAGTGACTTTAGACAGATTATCACAATTTATTATCACGGACTTGTACCATAGTCAACACCATACTCAGAACATTTCGGATTATCACCAAATCTATTGTAATCCTAAATTATGTAACTATAATCTGTTAGGAAAATTGATTGACTTTGTCTCTAATATAAATCCAGTAAAGCAAATCTATAAAGCAAGTCCAATAAATTTTAATTGGAGACCCAAATTGACCAGAATGAGAATTGTATTTAATGTCAATCAATATCACACCTTAACTGTATTTGACGGATTGTGAAAGTTGTTGCATAAATTCGTAGTAAGAAGACATATTATCAGCTCTGTCATCAAATAATCGCTCCAGGAAGCGACTGCGGTAAGGGGAGTCCTCTTTAATCACACATAGTTGACTACAATATGGTCTACCTGACTGAAGATGACGAATGAAAGCACGCACGCTTCGCGATGTTTGATTGGTCAGGGCTGGCAGTTCCCAGCCCCCATCTGGGATTTTGTGAACAACATCAACTCCAAAAACGGAGAGACAGAAATCCTGAGAGACACCAGAACCAACTAGAAGTAGAAGTTGTTCACCAGAGTCGAGGAGGTAAACCCCAGTTCTGTTGAGGAACTGCGAGCTTAGATGCAGGAGTCCAGGTAGAGAGAGGTCATCCAGAGTTTCCTGTTGAGACTCAGAAATGGGGTCATCGTTCTGCTCATCTCCGCTGGGGCTGTTCACTTTGGGACCGTTTTGTGATTTCTTCAGAAGGGGGGTCTGCAAACAATAACAAAGCTACACAAATTAAGATAATAGGAATAACTTATTCGTAGAATTGCTCTATATAGACACTTGAAGGGACAAACCAAAAACGTCGATATAGACGAACTGTCAAAATGATATTATATAGGTACAATATTAATTCTTTGTATCCATTAGAAAATAAAAGTTTCAGAAATATAGGTAAAGGATTTTATAAAGAAATGGAATTGTGATAGTAATAACAATAATACATATACTACGGTAGTTCGTACATAGATAGATAAGTGACTAATTGACAACACTATTGCTAAAGTAAACACTCTGTAAAATCTACTATCATCTTTTGTACATTTGAAAAATTTCATATTTCTTAGGTAAGTCCCTATTTGCTCTCTTTCTAGAATCAATTTTTATAACTGTTAGGTATTGTTTATTGTGCCCAATAAAACTAAAAGTACATATTATGTATTGCATAATATTTATTGAAAAATATAGACAGTCCGTCGAAATAGACAAATTGTATACTTACAAGAGAATGAGAAACGTATCGATATAGACAAAGGCATATTTGCATATTAACAAAATCAATTTTGCAGGGCCAAAAAGTGTCAATACGTATAAATTGTCGAAATAGACTAATACACTAGTGTCTAAAAAGTGCCTACTATCCATCAACTATTTTAACGCAAGTATCTTCTGTAAATAATAATACTAACATTGATAATTACAAAAGTTCCCACAATTGTAGTTACTTACATGGGCATCATCTCCAATAACATGAAGAGGGTAGAGTTTTGGATAGATATAGGCCAACAAATGAATGATGGGCAAATTCTTCATCTTCTCCATGGCAGCACAGCGAAGGTCGAGTTTGGTGGACACACCCAGTCGAAAGGCCGTCGAGTGGAGTAGGGCGGATACCAAGAGTGGCAAGAGACGGAGATGGTAGGGGCAGGCCAGTTCTCGCACAGGATCTCTGTGTGAGGAACTTCCAAGACAGTGTTTACCGAAGCCTAGGTACACAAAAGTAAAATGCAGCTATAAATCCTTTTCAAGGTTCTCAGTTAAATTTGTTCAAGAATATTTTTGTTAAACTTTCATAGCCGATTTTGACCCACCTGAAAGAGCGTCCACACAAGCATTGAGAAGCGCTTGTCTTGCATTCTCAACGCTAGAGTTGATGCTTCTATCGACAGCCATCTTGGCTAGCAAACAAGCAATTGCTTCACCATCGGCAGAGTGGTAGATCTCTTCTACAGAGGTGGTCAACGGGAGACAAAGAGTGTGCACACGAATCCGGCGTTCTCCTTGGCTCGAGGTGTACAGTAGTGCCGACTGCAGTTAGAGGGGAGGGGGGCAGAATCCATGTTGCAATACATTTGGGATCAATACAGAGAACATTGGGGAATTCTTTAATATCAATGAATCGCTTGTGGTTAAAAATTGAACCGACCTGGAAGCAGACGGTGGAAAGCTCGGCGAGCGAGTCCTCGATTGAAAGTTGGATCGCGAAGCCGGCGTCAGGACTCACGTTGGGAAGGGAGAGGAGGTCGGTAGAGCGTACAAAACAGTTGCCATGGAAGGCCTGGATACCAATACCACGGGAGCAGCGTACGCGAAGAACAGCTTCCAGACCTAAACAGAACAAATGTGGAAGAGAACAGAAAAAAATATTGCACATTGGGTAGGTAGCCCAATAAAAAAAACATAAACAATAATGTAAATATAACATTTTATTTAAATAAACCTACTGTAAACTAGAGAAGATAAATAAACATCTTACCCAACTTCCTGTTGAGATAATGGTTGAAGTCGCGCTCAAAGCGACTCATCTCCACTCTTCTTCGCAAGTTGGCTTCCTTGCTCGCTGATCCCTTCACTGTCATATCTACAGACATCATTTCTGGATAGTGGAAGACCGACCCACCGGAATGACGGGCCGCTCCCGCTAAAGAGGTCAGATCTGTGTAGTGGCTGCTTACCAAGAACATATCCACCGCTATCTGAATATTTAAAATAAAGAGAAAACTTGGATGTATACAGAATAAAAATAAATAGTTAATTAATTATTTATTTAAAATCCAGATAAAGTTATGACCAATTTTACAGGATAAGAAAGACATGTAATACTTAGGTTAAATAAGTCTTTAATATACGATCGAAACAACAGGTCGACAACAGCTCGTATTTTAAAATACAATGTTGTAGGTGTTATATAAAACACATCTGCTACTTTGCAATCATACTACTTATCACGCATTTAATGGCAATGAATGTAAGCTAAGACATTTCATTATTTTATGAAAAATTATCGACCCCATCTACACGTGAACAAATTGGCTGAACTGTGTGTGAGAATGACGCAATAGGCAGTGGTTACAATACCTTCATACAATCAATATGCACAAGTTACACAAAAAGAAGTAAAATAAACGACTACATGTGTTCTTGCTGGACGACTGTAGTATAACCAAGACAGGTCAACAATGCTTACGGACCAAAGTGCGATATTATTAGCGGACGTTGATGAGTAATTATGAAGCAAACCGGTACAATAAATTTTGAAATAGATAAAAATATATGACACAATAAAACTAGTTAGATATAAAAATACACAATAAAATACTAAATGTTTTTATTGCAAAAAAATATTTTTGCTGAAGAAGACATAGAGACGAAACGTTTAATTAATTAATTAGTATTTTTAAACAATTTTATTTGGTTTGTGATATCAGAGTGCTTCACTTTATGCTTCATGTAACTTTACTTTAATTGTATTACTATTAGATATAATAATTGGTATTACATAGATAAATAAAAAAAAAGTTTAAATAAATGCAAGATACTTTAATAAATTAAGATAAAAAAGACACAAAAAAACAATATAAATTACGGCACAAAAACACCTACTATTTTTAAATAATGCTTTAAATAAAACAATCAAAATAATATAGCGCCTCATTTATTAATCAATATAATTCTCTTGTAAAAATGTGACATTCAAATAAATTTACAGTGTACATTTAATCAAAATTAACTTTATATACTTTAAAATTCTATTCATTTCAATTAGAGGAAACTTTCAGATTTTTTATTCCCCATATAATCGCACCTTATTGATCATAATTAAATTAAAACAAGAAATTACAACATACAGTTTTAACATCTATTTCAAAGAATATTAAAATACAAATTTATGTAAAAAAAACCTTATAAAAATTCTTATGAAATCAATTGACGACAACAAGATCTTTTTGTCAGATCACTAACTTCTCTGACTAAAATTATAGATTAATTAAATTCCCTTTCTTACGGTTTCGTGTATAAAATTTACTCTGATGTGAAAACTAGCAATGCAAATAGATTAGAAATTATATTGCTGCGTCTACTGTAGCATAGTGATATATTAATTTCCATGTCTCAAAATTAACACAAACGTTGGTTTGTTTGCAAAAATAATTTTTTGGAAATTGTAAGCAATGAAACGGATAAGAAAATATTGTAGCATACGGTAATAACATAATAAATAATTTAAAGTTAACAGCATCATGCCTGTACCTGCTGACCGGCACATTCTAGAGCAAAAGTCTTGTAGAAGTCTGTCTGTGGTCCAAGGTGATCTATTGTGGTGGCGGCACGCTGGTTGTTGTCCTCTCTCGACTTGAGAATACCAGGGCCCACGTTGGGAAGACAAGAGTTGAATACTGTAATGCGCCCTCCAGATGAGCTGATTAATTTGTAAGCAGCCTGGATGGTTGAGAATAAAAAACGTGAAAGATGTGACTGAACTATGAAGACAACGGTTGATGGTTCAAATATGAAAAGAGTAGATAAGAAATGAAACAATTACTGAAATTAAAAATATTCTAAAGTTATGCACCTAGTTAGAGTAGTTTACGGCATGTAGAGCATAGAACCGATCTGTTTGATCAAATTATATATACCACTGAAACACACCACCCTAAAATCGAATTGTTCAATGTGTAGGTACAACAGAACAGGCAACATAGTAATCAATAAACTGTTAAACATGATAGCCTTAAATACAATTCCATATAAAACTAAACAAGTGTGGAGATCATATTCTACCAGTTAACATAGAACGCTGACAAGTTATTTAATCTGGTTGCAAATGGGAACATGACAGTTAGAATAGATTCAAGCAATTTGTTTCGTAAAATAGGTTGTCTAAAAAAAGGAAAAAGAAGAAATCGAGACCTTGAGAGCGGAACCAAGACAATTGCCAGCATCGCAAGCATCAGTAAAAGCTTGAGGCAAGTGTGTCAGTAGATCAATAATAGTGTCCACATTCTCATGAACATTCACAATCAAGCCTTCATGGTCGGGAAGAAAGACTTCATCTACGTCGGTGCAGATTAGCATACGAGGGATGTTTCCTGTGAGAAGAAAGTTTGTTGTGGTAAAATATAGGAATACTAGCAACAACACTGTCAATTATATAATATATCTTACCGCTCAGTTTATAGAAATGTAGTCCTGAATTGTACGTCATAAATGCGATTTGTTTGCGACTATCTCCGGGCAAGTTGGCCATTTGTTCTCTTAAACAAGAGGCCACCATTTCTAGATACCCAGTGGCTATCCCAATACGACTCACATCCAACAGGAAGACGTAGACGGCAGCTTGGGGAGGACGCAACATGTACTCCGACGGAGCGACAAACTCCACTGACGCTGAACGTATTTCAGGTCGCCGATGGGGTTCGCCGTACACTTTGCTTATGGGGTCGTATTGAAACTCATCAGGAAGGTCATTCTGAATAGAGGGCGGATAGAAAGTCACTATAGTTAAGGTTCATAACATTAGCCTCCAAAAATGCATGGCTTTCAAATCACCATTTCAAGGTTACAATTCATGTTTGCACAACATGAAATTGCATTTGATGTAATATTATATAAAACGTCACAAAACTTTATAAAAATGAAATTCAAGAAACTGCAAACACGAAATTTGATGTTGAAAATGGTGAAATATAAGAAGTTCAACCTCATATAATTTTTAATTGAAAATAGTACCATTCAAGAAATTGCAAAACACAAGATTTGATTTTCTTGAAATGCTGAAATTCAAGGCCCTTTAATGGTGTTCCCATTTCCGAAGGTGTTTCCAAGCGAGCTCAAAATTCAAGATTTTTCAATATCGGTGCGAACTCTGTGTACAGTGGACTTTTCTATGATTTAGATTGAGGCAATAGTGTTAGTTTGGCCACAGTATATAGTTAGTTAAATTATTAAATTTATTATTTTTTTAATCCCATTTAATTTATATATTTGTTAGAATTTCAGTAATAGGTCAATATTTCTATAAAGATGGATATTAAATTTATTTACATATTTATTAATCAAAGGTTATAGTTAGTATGCTTTTTTTGGTTTTCAAAATAATATAAAATTGATAATATATAAAATATTTACAACACCATAATACAAAAGAGACTCACCAGTCTAAAGCAAACGTTACACTTCCAACGACGATTGTCTGGAAAGGACACATAGGGGTTGATGTAGGTACGACAAGACCGACATCTCACGATAACAGATGGCTGGATAAGTGTCAGTGGTGTTTGAAGACATGTCCGATATGGTTGGAGCAGTAGACCCAAGGGTAGTCTCACTTTAGAGAGTAAAGAATCAGTGGGGGGCACTGCATTTAAGGTGCATCGCATAACGTTGGGAGAGCAGCGAACCTGTTGACAACGGAAATTAGGGTTTCAGAGAGTATAGAAAATAGGGCAAAGTTTGAAAGGATACCTTTGAGTTTTTGAGTTGGACTGTGGGTGGTGAATCTCCTTTAGGTGTGAGAAGTTCTCTTCGCTGCATCAGGTTCACAATACGTTCATGGGGACTTTCCAGTCCAATCTGACTCATTTGATGACTTAGATTATGGTTGCTATTGGTACCAGGTGGGCAGGGGTAGGGAAGTGGCTTCTGTTGGGGTGAACCACTTGCTGTCAACGGACAATTGTAATATGACGACAATGTTATTTGTACGATTAATTAAAAAAAAAGAAACTAACTTTTGTGATCAAACTGACAAGGTTGTCCTCTAAATGCAGGCCCAGATTGACTGTCAGCAGGAATAACATTGGAGTTAGGAGGAGGGTGCATTGGAGGTGGCCCCAATGGATTCGAACCTCTGTTACTGACCGCATATTTTAATGAGGGGCCTGTGGATGGGGGTGGTGTAGAGCCCTGCTGGGGATACTGATGAGGAGAAGAACGTGCCGAAGGGAATTGCCCTTCTATTGCATCAAAAGCTTTTGTAGGAACTGGCGAAGGTTTTCGTGACGTGTGTGCTGAGGATGCCACTGAATCCTGTTTATTTTGCATTGGTGCCGTATTTACCTTGAAAAGTTTCATCAAATCAGGTCTTAATTATTAACAGTCAAAAAACAGTTCGCTTAAAGAAAACCAGCAAGTCATACTTGATGAGAATACTGTCCTTGGCCCTGATATGGAAGAGGCAGACCACCTTCTTGCATTCCAAATTGCTGTAGATTTGGACTGGAGTTGGAACCCGAACTCCCAGAACGGAACTGCTGATGATTGTTGATTGACAAGGAGGGGCGGCTCATTGGTGGTGGAGGTGGAGGCATCTGATGTTGGTTATGGTAAGCTGGTGGAAAATAGTTATCTGTAGAGAAATAGAAAAATGCATATCGGAATTAGTTAATCATGTTAGTTAAGCAAACATACTTCTTGGAGGGCCTCCCTGAGGCATTGCATTGAATTGTTCTGGATTATGTTGACCATGTGTGTTGTTTGCAATGGGAGGAGGATACATATCTATTAAGAAAGCAAAATCATAAAATTTAGACACAAAAATACAACTATAATATGGACTATATTTGAAGATATAAGATTAACAATTGATAGGGACGGATCTAAAAACACCTTATAACTCGATAGATAGAGAGTACAACAGAAATATTATTACAATTTGTACACATATTTCTGGGATATTTTTAAATGTAGAAATTATAAACACATCTAAATTCCTTACTTTTTTTAAAAGAGATTATTTAATATAATAATTTTCTAAAGTTTCATTTATATGAAAAAATTAATCGCTACTGATTATCCTTGAATAATATTGGGTTTTATAAACAATACAGTAAAACCTCCCTTTTACAATATATAAAAATCATACTAAAAAGTAAATATTAATAGAAAGTCCTCAAATATCAGAAGAAGCTATTTTATTGGGATTTATTTAAAAAATGACTAAATAAGACAAATATTGCAGAAATATATATATAAATTATAATATATAAATCATATTAGATATGAAAGTCAGCCTTATATTCTAAATCAATAATTAGAAAACCTAATCAATAAAACAAATCTGAAAATTACTGTAGAGTAACATAAAAACTCTTTATTTAAAATGAACTATAAATTAATACATATATTGTGTTGATAAATTGTACAATTCTGCAAGAGTCCTTATAAATATTTCATTCATTAAACAGGTCATTTGTCAGGTTTGGGAGAAAGTTTTCAATTAGTGATTACAAATATAATAAACTATTTTAAGTGCAAAGGGAAAGACAGTAGATAGAGAACCATAAAAACAATGTTGTATAGGTACTGTATATAGTTTTTTTAATACTGGAAGTTGTTTAAAGTTATTATAGTATACTATAATAACTTTAAACAACTTCCAGATATATATTATTTTACACATTTTAAAATAAATATATAAGAAATTAATTTGAAATAATTGAAGAATGCATGTAATGTGAATGAAATTTTTTGGTGCATAATCATTATTCTGCATTTAATTTATAATTTCATATACATGTATAATATTTCTATACAAATTTTATAAATTTACTAAAATTATAGATTGCTGATTATTAGGTAGCATTTAAGAATATATGTATATATGAATTATACACTAATTTTTATAAAACATGTCATTTAACAATTTATATGATAAAATAAAATGTACAATAAGGGATGTAGATAATTAAATTTTAATAAATGGATATATAAATTATTTGTGTTTTAAAATGCAGAGATTAGAATGTCAAACTTAAAAAAAAAATCTGAGAGACCCCAAACAGTACTATTTTTCAGATAGTACATTAAAATTTAGATTTTCAAAAACATGTTTTTCTGCATTTGTATTTGCTGAAAAATCTAAATATTTGTGACATTGATAGTTTTTGGGAATTCCAAATTGATGGAAAACTTCTTCACCTATAATAATCTAATTAAAAATAATATACAGTTTGATAATAATTGAATATTATCAAATTCTTTTATTATAAAAACATAAATAATTTATAATAAATTAGTTTAGTAAATGTATAAAAAATAATAAATCCCAGTTTTATTACAGTATTGCTTAGAATTCTCAGTCATATTGTTCTATTGAGATAAGTACAATTTATGATAAGTACTACAATTGAGATAAGTACTGTTTAGCAGACAATGAGAATACAAATTCCAATAAATAGCAAACACATAATAATTATATGCTTAGTTATAGTAATTTTGAAGAATATCCTATATGAAATACAGTAAACATATAATCTCATATTACTGATAAAC
>JAUZNC010034703.1:0-13429 GCA_034780395.1 Vannuccia rotundouncinata
AGTTAAGTTGAATACAATTGATACGGCCCATTGATACAGTATTTAATATTCTAACCTTAAATCGTAATAAATATTTCTTTATCATATTTGTATTTAAACAAGTACTTACTCAAATTATTCTTTACAGTTTTTCTGATATTATAATTTATGGATTTATATACTTATTAATATTTATTAAGTTAAATATTAACATATTTTTTGCTTATAGTATTAAAATTATTTAAAACTTTTAGTTAATTGTCTCATTATATATTTATTATTTACAGTGGAATCAATATATTGGGTAATATTTTGTTATCTTCTCTTTCCAGAAATTGTGTCAAGAATGGTTGACAATGGAGTTTCCCTGTCCAAATCTAGTTCTGTTCAAAACATTGAATCTTTGCTGACGAGTTTTCAAGTAAATTCATTTATCCGAATATTGATTTTTTATTAGGTAATACAGTTAAATATTGAAATGGTGCGCTTAACGTTTGATATTCGTTTGGTTGAAATTGTATAATGCTGTTGTATATATTTATTTGTTTCACTCAATTGCTAATAAGAAGACTTTAAACAAATATTGCTCAGGAGACATTTTTTCTGTTGTCCCCCAATATAATATCTATTAGCTTGACTTGGTAGATGAGAATGCAGCCCCGACTCAAACAGCTTTGATGTTTGCGTGTATGACCATTCCATCGCGCTAATTGTCTTCACCGCCTCTGAACCAACTGCAGACCGAAGCTTTCATTTGCAACTTTTCATCCTGAATAGACCGCAGAGAGAGAATTTTATACTTGCCCTTAAGTCACTAAAATGGAACTAATAACTGCATTTGACTCAGAGAGTAATGGTGGTACGGGGGGAGTGGAATCGCTATATTCTTAGTTCTCCGGCATCCTCTGCAATAAATAAGGCTCAAGGCTTGACCCGAATTCCTGGATATGTAGTTGTCGTCTTATGAAATTATCCTACACATCAGTTAGCGTGCGAAAATTACATCATTGGGTATTTCCAGACTATTAATGTTGCTATATTTTTTATATAAGAGTTTCTGTTAAGGCTTTATTTGGAGTAGAGAATACTTTTCTTGTGTTTGCTTCGTACAATTCTGTTATTGCAATATATATTTGTTATTTTGTTCCATTCAAAATATAAGTTAATTTAAAATAATGAATAATCATGACAACACACTTTTATAATAGTTAACAAAGTTATGGAATTATTACATTTGAAAATTGAAAAAAAGAGTTTTATTTAATAATTTAATATATCTTTAGGAAAATTTTTGTTAAACTAAGAAAATATTAATTTAAATAATAATTTAGTTTGTTCCATTTCCTGATAGCTCGGACTTGCTTCCTTGTTATCATTATGATTTCACAAGTTTAATTGCAAAAGTACAATTTATCACGCTAGACATAAATAAAAATGACTGTGACACAATGAGTAATAACACAACTATATTTAGAATTCATTTTTTAGCTTTGTGCGTTAATGAAATTTAATTGTTTTTGTCATTTTCTTCAGACAAACACGGCAATATGGGAAGATTTCATATCTCGAACTATGAAACTTAATTCATCTCTGAAGTAAGTTATTTAGAATTAGTTTGTACACCAACCTTCTATATTGCTGTCAATTTTGTGCAAACTCCTCAGAGGAACCCTCCAATCGTCCAACGGGTTCCTGGAGTCCCTCCAGCGTGTAGCAGACACCGCGTGGTCGAGTCCCTGTGGTGTTAGAGACATTGGCGCGGCACTCACACGATTCTGCATTCGTCAGAGAATTGTTGAGACTCAACTCAAGAAGCTCAATTCGTGAGTGACCTCTTTATCTTTTCCTGAATCAGAGAATTTACAATCATTTCAATAGTTTTCGGGTGTTTGAAAATTATTTTTATATCGTACATTTCATTATTTTGTTCTCTAATAAAATAAGAACGCCCTGTGACGAGCATAAATAAATCAATATGACGTAATGTCAGCATTTTGTGTTCATATTTCGAAACATTCTCTTTTCTCCGTATTTCTGGAATATTTGGTATTTGCCAACAGATTTATATTTGTTTACAGTCCCGTCATTAATATCTGTCTGGGGTAACACTTCTTTCCAGTCGATGCCCATGAAATTGCAGTATTCCATGATAGAGCCCCTTTATTGCTACACTCCATGTCTATTTCCGCTGTCATCTCTTTGTTTATTTCTCTACCTTCTATAATATCAGATATACGCCTGATGATTGATGCATAATTTAATTAGTATATCTAGATACGCTTAAGAAGAATAGAAAACAGCAGCAGAACATTCTACAGGAATCGAAATTAAAATCCTTCTATAACCTCCCCCGCGAATACATAAAATATCAGTTATCTAAGCTTTTTTAATGTTGGTTTTTCTAAATATTTCAATCTCACACACCGAAAAAATGGTGGAGAGTGTAACAAAATTATCGTCATCGTCAGTTTTTTTTACTTTGAATAGTTTATATTGTGTAGCTTTTAATGACGTCATTACTTATTTAACAACGGGAGTATAATTTGTTTCGCTTGTATTTATAGAAATAATTTTAAAAACTCAAATTTTACAAGGAATTTTTTAATATTTGACTTAATAATTTCGATTCAGACGTTTTTACAATAATCCAGAGAATACCTAATAATGTCATGTAAAATAGAACTTCGGGGATACATTTTTAATTATTTCTTGAGAGTCCTTGTTTGGACCTTTCCTTCCTAAACTCAGACTTCAGTGAATAGTTTACCAGTTTCGATTTTAAAATTAAATCGATGTTTTGTTGTTGTTGTAAATTTGGATTTAATGTAAATTAAAAATTCTGTATATCTATAGACGTTGTAATCATCGCCAGATAAAATTGTTAATATAATGCTTTTAGCTAGGCAAATGGAACTTTAGTTTGTTTTGTTCATCCAGAAATAACGTCCCTAAAGATGTTGTTTTCTTTTCTTTTCTGTGCAATTGTTCATAAAGAATGTTCAATCTGCGTCCTCAAGTTTGCCAATAGCCTTTGGATAATTAAGATATTGTCATTTGTGTTTTCTTTATATAACAATTTTATTGTCCATATGTTTACTTTTTCCTTTATCAAAAATTGGTTTGCTATTATTTTTGAGTATTTAAGTGTTATGTTTACTCTTTTGTTCCAATGGTTCAATTAATTGCTACAACAGTAGATATACACTAGAACGCGTCGGAAACTTTCACATTTATATTTACTTGGCTATGAGCATTGGCGATATATGAATATCTTATTGTAGTAAACGTATATATTTTGAGTTGCTATGGCTGCGATACTGAGATCCTTTGTAGGCTAAAATAGCTATTGTTTAACCACGGTTACAAATATAAAATCGGATATCCTTTGGCTGATAGATTCAGATTGGACTAGATCTTTCTTGTCGTAGCCCGGAAGCAATCTATTCCAGAACAATATTATCAATTGATGCGATATATCTGTTTGTGAACAAATTCTGTTTTTCACTAACTATACACATCCTAAGAAATTGAGCTTGTGCTACGCGTCATTGTTTATTTATATATTTCTTGAACGAATTGAGGATAACTATAGGTAATATTGAACGATACTATACTATATAGTGAAACCAAATTATCTGAAAATGAGAATATTTGAATATGGAAGATTAATTAAGCTTTTGTTTAAAAATAGTTTATTTTTTGATACCTGTTTTTGGTTAAAAGGATTTATGTATCCTACATTGTATACTTATATTTGTTTTTGATTATTTAAGATGTTTGTTGTTTAAATTTAAAAAAATCTGTTTTTATGCACATGTTTAGTAACTATATTGTTAGTTACAGTAAAGTTATTGAAAATAAATACATCGTATGTGAAGAAATCAAACGCACACATTATCTACTTTCATGTGCTAAAATAATTTAATAGATTTATTTTGATGAATCAAACTATCAAATTACTTAAAACGTATCAGTTTCCAACTATTTTGGAACAAAGCCGGCAACTTCTTTATGCCCATTATTTTTATATACATTATAATCAATATTTACCATCCAATTATCAATACAATATACATAATGAATACGTTTGTTAAAAGGGTCTCTGTATTTAATATCCACAACAATGAAATCAATATTATTTATTGATGACTTTACGACAATAATATTATAGTAGAATATGATTACTTTATGGAAACTTCTCATAGTTTTATGTATTAGTTTTTTATGTGTAAAAAGAGTCCTTATAATTCTCCACGATGTATTATTTTTCTGTCCGTTGCCATAATGTGTTTCCACGGTAGCAACACAATACCGAATCGCTTTCTTGGGAATTCACAATGTTTTTTATTGATCAATAAAATAAGATAGTGCTATATGAAGTTCTCACAAGATATTGTTGTTTTGTTTTACTTATTAGTTTCTAGTATTGGGAAAAACTTTTAAACTCCTAACGTTGAGTATTAAAGTTTATAAACTGTTTTCTTTAGTGGTATCTTGGCAACTGGTATATCGAGATACGCTGTTAATATAATGTATCGTCTTTTCCCGTTTAATCATGGAACTATAATGCAGATAGTAGAGTGTTTGCAAAGCTTGCGTCCATCAAAGGATTTATTTAATACTTTTTTGTCTTTGGTTAAATTAATGTATTATGTACTTTATTTTAATTGGTAAATGTACTTTATTATTATACCCATGAAGGGTGTAATAATTCAAATTAAATATAAAAACTAATTGTATTTAATCTAAATTTAAAATATCTTTCTAAATCAATAAAACCATCGATACATCGTATTTTGTAATAATTATCTATAGAAAATAGTCTGAGGGACATATTATTTTTATGGTGTTGTTAATTATTCAGTGGTGTGTAATCAAAATGTCTTGGTTGTATATTGTCAATTGGGAATTCTTAAATACCTAGTATTAGCTATTTGATGGTTTCATTCCGGTATCATATTTTTATATTTTGTCAATCTGCAGTTTAAAAAATGTTTAGGGTTAATTTATCCTATTTTTATACTAAATTTGTATATTTAGTTACATGCCACAAGCAATTATAAAATAATTATAATATTAAGGTTACATTTTTTGGAAAATATGTTTGCTTTAAATTCAACTTCCTGTTTCCACTTTAAATATTCTCTATACTGCACTATAATACGTTTCAATAAATAAATAAAAACTATATGTTGTGAAAAAATATTACAACTTATTTATTTTTGTTTATAAGTTGGATTTTTATCTGGTCTTAACTTTTCGATTGAGATGAGTGAGACAAACGGTGTAAGACTATAAAGCTGAGGAAATTCCTGACTGGAACAAACTGCACTTCAATATTTTTCTATTTACTCCCCCGGTTCGCTTCTCTTATTCTCTAGTCTATATAATACAACAGTAATAGCTGAAAAGTGCATTTACTTTACTCTAATTGTGGGGCTATAGTAGAAGCATATGAAGGGGAGCAGTGATGGAGTGAACCCTATCAGAAAACAGCTTGACTATCGAGAACAGAGGAAAGTTGCCCTACTATCTGCCAGCTCTTTCTCTCTCTTAGATCACTAGATGTTGTAGGTAGGTTATAGACGTAAGATCAAGAAAATCCCTCCACCGAGAAAGACCAATTCCTCGTCTATGAGTCGGGTTTGTTGACATGAATAATCGACCCTCAAATTGCTCCAGTTGTAAGATTTCGTGTTTAAATTATCTAGGTGAGTTTGTTATAGGTCCATTCAGTTCGTATTGACTCAAACATTTTTGCACAATATTTACAGTTTAATCGGATCGATGTTTCTAGATTGTTCAATCGATTGATGGTTTGATTAACGACAGAAATTTATATCTATATATTGTTTGTAATTATTTGTCTATTTACTTGTTTTTGATAACTGGGAATCCTTCATTATTGACCGGACTTTGGAGAATTTCTAGCTATTTATTGATCTTCTTATTCTCTTTCTTAACTAAATCCATAATCTAAAATAAATAGGAAATTTTAGACTTTTCCCGCACAAAACGATTTCCTTTCTGTATCACAGAGTATATTACGGAGTGTATTTGTATCATTTTTTTCTATAAATTAAAAGCAAATATTCTATTTCTGTTTTTGCCTGGTGAATGTTTTATTTGTTATAATTTCCTCGATTTGTTTGTGTAAAAGACGATTTGTTTTATCAACCAATAATAACCAGTTGTCTCTTGGAGATGATAGTAATTATAACAAGATCCTTTTGCTACTTTCTTCTTCGTTTTGTGAATAAACATCCAATGTATTGTTCCTGTTTTCTTTAAAAATCCTTGCGATATTCTGTCCTGATTAAGTGACAATTAAATCGATGGAATTCTCTTCTTTCTAAAATAGTTTTTGATACGCACAAAATATGATAATTAAAATATATCAAAACAGCTTTGCTTTATAGTTTTTGAAATGAAATTGTGGCAAAAATTTAAGGCAAAAAAATCAAATTTACGATGCGTCAAATGTTTTAGAATCTATTTAATTATTATTGTTGATTGATTTTGAATTAGAATTAATTGTTTAGATTTTATGTTTTTTTGTAATTTATTTACTGAAACTGTTTTTACTTCGTCGTTATATTTGTTTTGCATGTTTTGGTTAATTGAGTACCTACAGGAGGGTATTGACAGCGTCTCCACCGCTTCAAACAAACTATATTCTCATCCTACTTGAAGGCAAAATTTCATTAAAAATTAGTTCATAATCGTGATTGTCATTTGCCTGAGCTCTTAATTCCTTCCTTCTTAACTGTTAGCATCCCAAAGATTATATTTACTAATTAAAGATGGATTTATCCTCTGTTTGCAATAACATAAGCTTAATTTTTTGATTTTCTGGAAGCATTATTTAATCTTAAAAGGTATTTATTATACACTTAGTACAAATTGTTTTACAAGGTTACTTTATTAAATTATATTCCGTTGTCCTAATAATAAACACACATTTTACAATTATTAATGTGAACCACCTCCAGTCAGCTATTAGAGGTCCTGGCTCGGCCTCTCCAAGACCGCTTGGAGGGTTGGCGAAGATCTACGAGTATCTTTGAGCGAGA
Source organism: Vannuccia rotundouncinata (assembly GCA_034780395.1). Lineage (NCBI taxonomy): Eukaryota > Metazoa > Platyhelminthes > Proseriata > Coelogynoporidae > Vannuccia > Vannuccia rotundouncinata. The sequence goes on from JAUZNC010034703.1 coordinate 7,053, forward strand.
ACGATCCCGAGAGTGGCGTAAGGTGAACGGGGATCTCTACAAGTTGACACTTGAGCGGGACCGGATCAAGAAGAAGACGAAGAAGAAGGTGGGTCGATCTACTAAATTTTCGTGTCTTCTTAATTTAATTCATAACAGATATTATAGTAAGTTTTTTACCTGAGATAAAAACAAACGTTTTAAACAACTGAATTGCTTCGTGTTTAACTCATTTAAAACGAGATAACATTTTATATTTTAATAAAAGAATTCATCTAAAAATGCGACTTTGAGAGATTCCAATTATGCTGAATTTCTTAGTGATAAGGATTGTTTAATGGGTTATCTAAATTATAGTTATAAAATTTATATTTGTAAGTCGGATAGTTGATTTTACAATCTTTGAATTAAAAGTTTGCATGAACATATCGAAGTAATTTTATTGTTTACGGATTCTATATTAGGTATTTTCAGTATTTTACGATTTATGCAAAATAAGAGGATTACTCTATGAAGATATCCTCTTGATTGTAAATATAGTGCGCGGTGTAAGTATTTTGTAAATTGTTTATTAGAAGAAGCCGAATCTAGTTCAATTTCACATTGCCATGGTAACAGTGATAACAACCGTCTCCAAAGCTAATACGATAAGTAGGAAAGTTATGACACTGTTGTTTCATCCTAATTTTACAGTCTAATAAGTTGGTTTAAATATACTGTTGTATTCCGAACATTCCAATTAAAAATTAATAATGATTTAATTACATATTATGTATCGATTTGTTATTGATTAGTTGTCTTTTGAACAGAATACCATGAATAGACAATATTACATTGAACTTTGCAAATTTGTTTCTGGAGTTAATTAACAAGACTATTTCAAGAAGTTAATTAATACAATTGTTTATGCGACAGTTATAGAATCATTCATCAATTCTGAAATGTAAAATGTCATTAGCAGCATATCCATCATTCCTTGCTTTTATTGATTATCCATTTGAAATAAGAACCTTTTATTTGTGTTGTTTGAATCTTCCACTATTTTAAAAATAAGTTTTCTTCCCGTCATTTTTGCTTTGTCTCACGAATCTCATTTGACTAAATGTTTACGATATTAAATATTGTTCAGATAACAAACCCAATTAAATATTAATTGAATGAAGAATCGGGATCACCACCCTCCGCTCCCCTTTATCTTACATCTCTCTGAATCCCCCCTGTTAGCAGACGACTTGCAGGCTCAACGCTGACCGTTTGATGGCTCTGGAGCTCGCTGAACAAAGCGTCCTGGAAAAACGGAGTCAGCTAGACTCGGTGGAGAGGAGTGCAGTTCGCCGAGCTGTCATTGAGAACAGACGACGATTTGCGGACTTTGTAGTCTGTCTCAAGCCCGTTCTTGTAAGTTCTTTTGCCTTTATCTCTATCCCCACCCATTGTTTGTATTTGTTTACCACAGAAATATCGTTTATCATTGACGGGTGTTTATACACCTTGACAATTAGTTAGGTGCAGTTGAGAAATATCATATTTGGTTTCTTGTAACTAAAGGTTTCAAAAGGTTTCTCTTCACTACTTTTACAAGTTTAATAATACATTACAATCAATAATAATATATTGAGAACGTCAGACAGAATTGTCATTGAATAAGTTATTACAAATAAGATGTTAGTTTAATGTTGCTATGGTTGCATTTTGACTTATGACGTTATTTCATATTCTTTCTTGCATTAATGCATATCGAAGTATCCTTTTATTATAACTGTGACCTCTGTTATGATTATCCTTTTGTTGTTTACCTACGATTTGCATAAACTTACTTTTAACGATATTATTCTCCGAAACGGTACACAATTCTGAAATGTTAACAGCACAATAAAAACCTAATGTTACCAATTTGATGTGTTATGGCTTAATTATTCATGTGATTAGATTGCATGTGCTGGCTGGTTATCAATAATTTAATAATCCCTCCGGCAAAAATTTATATTTTCACTTTCCATGATTAAGAACTACTGAGCCAAAGTTCACCAGTCGATTCTAGGTTATAAACCCAATGTAAAAGGTTATTACCAGACTTATTTCTTGCGAATTATAAGAAAAAAATTATAATTTTCGCTTATAACGTTTATTGATAAATTCTAGATTTTTGTTAAACTTTGTTAATTAACTCAAGTTTTCAAACAATAATCAATATTTAGGTTCCTTTCTGCAGTTTTGTTTATTCCAGATTCTAATATATTTTAATGTCATTTTAGAAATATATAATTTTTTCAAATTTCCATCAAAAATTATATCATTCAGTTTTTTTAAGCATTTATAGACCCTTTAGTTTTAAAGTATCCTGAGAATAATCAATATGTGTATTACGTCATTAAGTGATTACTTACCATAGATTCCCTCTTCTGCTATTGCATTCTATTTCTACATATTTGCTATCAACAGTATATAAAACAGCGCACTGCATCAGAAAATCTATTTGCTAATTATTTCTTGTACCTGTGAACTCCATGTCAACCTCTACAACTGAAGATTCATAACTTCTTAAGAAAGCTCTGACTGCATCTCCTGCCAACAACCTGTCCCAACTCACCAGGATCTTCCGTGTCGTGACCTTCACTGAACTCAGGATAAACCGTCTGGAAGGGCAGGAATCAATTTAGATCACCAAAGTTCAAGATATGAGGCATTTTCCTCCTCACCTTTTGAGTTGTGTCAATCAGCAGACAGACTCCTATCATGTTCGGCAGAATATTGCACACCTCTCTATCGATCGTTTGTCAAGCTCCACTTCATTCTTGATGAGCGGAAGCTGTCATGAGGACATCAACTTCTTGACCTAATTCTCAAGTTCTTATTCAAACAACAATTTATACTGACGGTCCTGATGCTAACTTCAACCCTGTTTCGTCTCTCAGGATAGCCAACTGTCCATTTATCGGGAGATGTCTCAACTCGAGGAAGCGGTGGACAACTTCCACGACGTCGCCGGTACTCCGGGCACTCTCACAGACGACGACATTGACGACATCATCTTCTCCCTGAAGCAGCCGGGAAACCGACACCTTGCCGACAGTCGACGCTCCAGCAAGATATCGCTCACCTCGCAGTTGAGCAACTCCTCCCTCCACTCAAATCTGTCGAGCTCTATACCCGGCCCGCAGGTTCGTTGTGGGTGGGCCAGCTTTGTGCACAATGAGCGGTTAAAGTTCATTATATTTTGTAATTATTTTCATATTTCGACTAATCTCAGTTTTGTTTTTTTCTCTTTCTGCAAATATAGAAGGTAGAATGGATGTTTAATTTTGTAATCCTGACATACTCTAGTGCTGGATAATATTCTGAGTTGTAGTTGGAAATCTGGTTAAATCGTCGCTTTTGTTACTACGCCAATCCTTTTAATCTAAATTTATGCATTTCATGCTACAGAGGATTTTGATTTTAAAGTAATGTAATGATTTTATTGAGAACTCATTTACTCACTATTAATGCCGGAACAGTGGATGTTTGATTACTTTTATAAAGACCTCAAAATCACGTGACCTCTTCACCTTTCGACCGCTTCGCTTCTTCTTTCTCTCAGGCGGACCCTCTGTCCTCCGACATCCGGGAACCGGGGAGTGTCTCCTCGCAGGACTCCGGCTTCACTTCCTACGGGGCTTCACAGGCCGCCAGACAGAACAAGGTGCCTTTTCACTCTTGATGTAATGTATATTTTATTGTGCTCCGTCGTCGACTGAATTAATTAGTTTGACAAGTCTCTGAAGACACTCTTAATTGGGGATAATTTCGATGATGAGTTGCTCTTATCTTGACAGAAAACAATTCATCAGATTGTCTCTCAAGATTGATTCCTTCTTAAACTAACATTCAAACTGAAATAAATGGAATTGATAACAAAAAGGCTGCTTGTGATATCGCAGACGTTTTTGGTAGATGTCTGAAGTATTTGCAGGTCTATCGATTTATTCACAAAATGTTGCTAAATATATAGTTTTTGTTATTTATTTTATAATCATCGTAACTCTCCATATTTTAAAATTTTACTTAAATTATTTTATTTAAATTTGTGTTGCCATATTAACCGTGTTGGTATTTTTATTCAGGATAATGTTGTCTTTCAGTTTATAAACAGATTCAGTAATCAACATTTTTAAATGTGAAGCTTTCAAAATGGTTTTAATAAAGCTGCATTTTCATGATTAAAACATTTCTAATCCCTTAAAGCGTAACTATTGTCATAATGACACTTTGAAGAGGGTATAAAACATCTTTTCACTTGTACAGTAGGGGTCTTTCCTCACGTAACACTCCTAACAATAAATTGTAGATCTGAGGTTTTGAGGTATGTTGAGCCGAAATCAATGTCTAAAAAGCCTTTTGAATTTGACTATTAAATATATATAGAGAGAAAGAGAAAGAAGATGATCTATATGTTTACGTGCGTTCTCTATTAAATTGATTTCCCTCGAGAAAGCCGGAAAATTGTTGACTTAAAACAGTTTTATTTATGTGAGCCAACAAAAAACATTCATTTAAAAGACATAATTCGGGGATTTTTGTCAGCAACATTTCGTCGATTTTATAAATAACAAAACTATTTGGAGCCCAACGCCTAAATTTGTCTTCGATTCTTTATCAAGCCGGAATCAATAAACTGCGAGCCCGAAGCGGTGGCCGATCGAATGAGCCTGTTCGAGGAGGATGCTCCTAACATGGCCCTCTGGAAAGAAGGCAGCATCACCATAACAAGCACAGGTGACACCATCAGCACCAGGGGGCGTCTTCTCCTGGATGACGCGGCTGAACACAGTCAGGAAGACACGATTGATGCGGACGACAACAGCAGCCAATCATATTCCTCCACGGGTGATGACGATGATGACGAGGACAGGGAGGTGGCGGGAGTGATGCATGTGACGTCACACGGCGGCAAACGAGAGTCTGAATACCGCCGGCATACGATCAGTCATGTGGCTTCTTCTGCTCCAACTAAAGGGGCAGCGTGTAGGTCTGTGATCACGGGAAGCACATTCGTACCTCGTGAGTTGATTTCTCTTTAAAACGGGGTTAACCCTGTCCATTCCGGCCTTTTTGCACATTCATACACGGTGGGGGGGGGGGGATTCGGCCCCCCTTTTGATGTTTCTTTAGTGTCAAGTGCATAAAATTGGTCATGATGATAGTCCAGGATGTGTTCTGCTGATAATGTGGGTAAGATTCTCTGATTTAATGTTATATTCTGTAACAAGATTTGTGTTAAAATGGAGTGTTTTTCGTATTTTCTTTCAACTTTCCTCGAATCAATTTGATTTGAATTCAAGCGATGGAAATCTCACCTCCACCCCTCCAGGGACCAGACTCAACTTAGGGGAGAATAAGAGTGAGAATAGGTTGTATAATCCATAATATATACGGAGCGGAAGTTGTGGCTATAAAACAGGATTGTTCAAAGATGGCTGTAGCAAGGTTAATTCAACTATTTAAATGATCATCACAGAAATTACCTTTGTTTCGATGTATTGGAGGCCACCGCTTTTACTGGAATGTAAATGTTTCATCTTTGTGGTTATAATTAGTTTCGGTTTGATTAATTTTAGTCATTAAATATTTAAATGATTGTCGTTCTTTGTCCATGTGTTTTACATTTTCAAAATTCTCTGATCTAGGCTGTAGAAATGTTTCATACATAAAGTGATAAAATTTTGTAGTAGGGATTAATTTATTGGAAATTTATCACCTTTCGTAAAAGGTGTAGCCATATTTTCTGGAATTATCATTCCTGTTTTATACAAATACTATCATTATCAGTGAACTGTCTGCAATTAAAGCTTTTATTTAATAACTCTATACAAAGTTAACCAGTTAGCCTTGATCAATATTCCCCGTTTTATCGATACCCTGCTTGCATTGTGAATCCAAAGACCTGAGTTCGTTTCGCTAAGTTACAATAAAAGAATTTCCTCTCATCTGATAACAAAAAGAGGATATATTCTGATATATTGCTCTTCAAGTTGACGCATTTAGTCACAAAAAGTTCTTACAGTGGCGACATCTTTATTCCTATCTTTCATTTCAATTTGCCGTCGTTTTCGAGATTTCTAATCTATTAATTATAGCAGGCTTATTTGCCAAACGAAAGATTAACCATGTATCTCATGCGTCAAAATTTAGCTTCAAACTCATTCTTATGTGTTCATCTTAAACCATTGTTACTAAATTATTTTTTCTCAAAACATCTAATTTATATATCCAAATTATAGTTATGTTTGGTATTACCCATTTAAAACTGAATCTTTACCCATTTGACATCATTCAATTGAAATAGAATTTGATTTATGTTATTCTTTTAGTAAACCAATCAATTCATTCTTAAATGTTCAGCAACCAATCACAATAGT
>JAUZNC010034714.1:0-19434 GCA_034780395.1 Vannuccia rotundouncinata
CTATTTTATTCATTGAGATTATCGATAAAAATGAAAACCTTAATAAATAGAATCACGAAACAACTGAACGAATCTTATTTAAAAAAAGGTTTTCTAGCTATTTTAGAAATTAGGCTATATTTTATAATTGAATTTAACAGCTTTTTAAAACTATTTATTATGTTATAGTTCAAAAAGAAAACATAATATACCCATTAAGTGTTTTACTTATTGTTAAATAGACGGGAGGATTAACACAAAATTAAAATATAAAATGCACTTATGACTGCTTCGACACACTCGTAAATAGTTACCAGCTTTATACTATATTTAGAACACCAGATGACGTACCTGCAATAGCTTCGAGAAACACTGTTTTGCCTGAAAAGTAGCGATTTACCAGCGTGTTGCTATTTTTAGTCCACGCGTAAATTACGCGAGTTTCGAGAAATGCGCCCGCTGGTAAGTTTCGAGAAACTACCCCCTGCAATTTATTTTTATAACATTTACCGATATTGAAAGTTATTCTACTGACTGAAAAAGCTCTTCTTTAGCCTAGTAAATAATAATTATGAGTATTAATTATTAAATATATTTTATATAATAATTTAATAACTCTTATTCAATCGTAATTTATCGAATTATTCGAAAATGTCATATATAGTTACCAGGTTGCCAAATGTTACGTATTCCGACAAATGCAATAATTGACATTTCATCCACATAGATTCAACACATTAAAAAAATCAATATTCCTAGATTACAATATATTACTAAATTTTGTGTGTGGTTACTCTACGTAATCATTAGCACCCACAAAAAAGTTAGAAATCTTAACTCATTTTTAAATTATCAAAGAAACTAATTGAATAGTCAATAACGATTGGTTTATTTTGTTTAATAGAACATATAGCATCATTGGTCAAGGTATAATAGCATGTACTGATGCATCTAGACCTGTAAACTGACAATAATTGAGAGAATATTACTAATGTTACGACTAAAACTGTTATTTTATTTTACAAATAGCTCTTTTTCAAGACTGTTATTTGATATTAATAGTGATTAGCCTCCAAGTAGTAAGTATTATTATTATCATCATTTATTTTATACGCCTTTATTGTTTATTAATATATATATAGTAATCATATAAATATCAAATCCCTTTAAAATTGAATATATTTTATATCCAATTAAATCTTTTATTTCATATAACGATTTTATTACATTTCGAATTATTGTGGCCAAAATTAAAAATAAACAGTACAATGAATTTAAATAGTATTTAATTATTGAATTTGTTTATTAACAAAATTATAATGTATAATAAGTTATCATAATATAAACGTGTACCAAGTTTAATTTTGTTTATTTTAGTTTATAATTTTCACTTTCTAAAATTGTAAACACAACGTCATAACTGTTGTCTGGAATAGTTTTACTCACTAAATACATAGTAGTGATTTTTATAAACAGGTAAGATGGTTTTTTAATTTTTTTCGATTTTAATACTTAATATATTTTTTTAACTTGTATTGAACATTTTATAATATATAAACTTACATTTGGTGTGTAATTTTTATGCAAATAATTTAAATAGATATCTTAGGTTTGACCAGTTAATATTAAAGTTGTTTGATATATAATATATATAACAAATACATGTGATAGGTTTAACCTTTTAATATGATAGTGTTAATGTTTATATAATCAAAAATATATATTATATAAATATAATTTTATCTAAAACATTAATGGATTCCCTTTTATTGGACCATAAAATGTTCTGGTATAATGTACTTAAATATGTTTTTCTAGACATTTTAGATAAGAATTTTTTTGTTTGAACTACAAGGAAAAAATTTATAAAAAAAACTTGCTAAATTATTTGTTAAAATGAGTCACAAGTGTCTGTAAACAATGGTTTAATGACAGGAGTAAGTAATCCCTCAGTTATAGTTTTATATACCAAATTCACATCTTGCAAAATCTGAATCAAGTGTGTGCCAAAAATTTTACTTTTGTCCTCAGGACAATTGAATCATATGTCTGGATTTCTGCTGCCATGTGTGATATGGTAAAACAGCAATTTATTAATTTTAAATAAAATACCCTATTATGTCTCTGTTAAACAAAATATTCATGTTAAAACAAAAGTTTAAGTAACATGAAACTATTTGGATACCTTTTATCTCAATGTAAAATATATCTAGCTAGATTTTTTAGATAATATTTTTGTTTAAACAATTATTACTTTTAAAATTATTATTATAAAATTATGATACAAATATATTTATTACCTTACATACATAACACTTTTTATATTTTTATTTGGATAAGGTAATTATTTAAGCATCTTATCTTAATTTACATTGTTCACAAAAATCCCAATTATCTTATTTATTGCATTAATAATATTAACCATATAAACAAAATATCAAAAACATAAATTTAAGTTCACTAATTTCAAGTTCACTAAAAAATGTTCACTAATTTTGGGCAATATATACAGGCATGTGCGGTAGTGGTACACCCAACATTATTTCTCAGATTTTGATCATTATGTGTTATTATTCACATCTCCATTAGTTAATTTCTGTAAATGTGAACATTTTATATAAAGTAAATATTCCTATTTCTATAGATTTGACAATAATAGAATCTTCTAACTGAATCTCCAAGGCTTCTATTCAAAACTAGCAACAAATTTTCCACTTAAAAACAAGATTTGGACATCTTTCTACCAATTTTATAAAATTCTTCAGCATTCATTTAGAATGTTTGCTGGATTTTTGAACTCACATCTTTTTATGAATTCTAGAAAATTCTTCAGAATTCATTTTAAAAAAGAATGCTATCAAATGCACATTGTACAAATTGGCAGAGGATGCAGCAAAACTGAAGCATAGTTCAGTATCAACATCTTCACTTACATCACTTGCAAAAATTCCTTAAAAAACACTATATCATTTTTGAAACATAAACATTTTGACATTTACTCTATGATTGTAAAATTGTATAATAGCAGTTATTTTAATCAGAAATCACTTCAAATATTCTATAATAAATAAGGGGGAGGGTTGTGTAATCTTGATATTTTTTGGTTATTTCACCAACTATAGACCTTTTAATACTTATATAAATGGCAATTGGGCTGTTTATTACTAAAAAAATACATGGCCCTGGGCTGTTTACTTCCCACCAGCCTGGCCTTAGGCCATGTTTAGGACATCTTTGTACACTGCCTATATTGATTTGCAATTCAAATTATTTATGCTTGTTTTCTTTTTTTAATTATTTGACAATAGTTCATGAACTAAACTGCATATAACTTTTAGATTAAAATAAATAATATTAAATTACATTTATTTTTATTAAAGAGTTATTTTAAAGATATTTTCAAAGAATACATTTATATAATATAATAATTTGATAAATATACTTGATAAGACACTGATTTGCTTGCATAAATATAAGAAAATAATTGTATGTTAGATTTGAGTTCAACTATAGAAACAAATACAACTGTCTATAAAATCATAACACTGTTGCTTAATATTATCTGAATATTTCTTTTAATTTTAATTCACAAATATTTTGTTTAATGATAAATTAGAAAAGTCCTTTAAATTGCATTAGTGTATTTGAAAAACATGTGGATCTTTTATGCATCTGTATTTTTTATAAAAATGTTTTATTTTATACAATACACTATTTTATTATAAGAAATTTGTTAACCATCTAATGTAAATTTAAATTTGTCTAAAAGTGAATTAGACAGATTAAAACATTTATCCTGAAAGCTAATATTTTCATGAAATAATTGATTTTTATGTTCAATTAGATGATAATAATATTACAATGATCAAATATAAATAGTTAAAAAATATTTATTAATAATATCTAATTCAAACTAATTTAAATAATCTTGAATTAGTATTAAATGAGTTTAGGTCCAAACTGAGTAGTCAATTATGACTTATTGTTGGTTTATATTAATGTCAATTTGAAGAGTCATTGTAAATATATTATTTAGTACTTGTGATAATTTCAGAATTTTTTAACTTGATAAAAATGGACTCACAACAGCCCTATAATCCAGGACTCCCATATGGTGCAAATGGTCCTCCTCAAAGCAAATTTAATAATATGCCTCCACCACCAATGAATGGGTCTATGCAAGGCATGAATCAAAATATGACACCACCCCCTGGTCCTCCAACAAGTCAGTTTTCTGGCATGAATATCTCAAATGCACAACCTCCATATCAAATGGGTCCTCATGCTCAAATGCCACCCCAAGTTTCTGCTGCTAATGATAGGACATATCCTTCACAGTTTCAAGGTTCTTATCCACCCCAACAATATCAAAAGGATGGTGGTCTTGGGTATCAACAGCATGGGTATACTGCAACTGCTCCCACTTCACAAGGTGGTCAATATGGATATCCACCTTCTGGTCCATTTACATCCAATTCTAGTCCCATGCCTCCTAATTCTGGACAGGGACAAATATCTCATCAATCTGGTTCTTTGCAACAACCAGGATCAATGTCATCCTATTCTAATTCAATGCCACCATCTGGACCGATGACATATTCCAGTCTTATGCAACCTCCTGGACCAATGACATCACATTCTGGTCCTATGCAACCTCCAGGACCAATGACATCACATTCTGGTCCAATGCAACCTCCTGGACCAATGACATCACATTCTGGTCAAATGCCTCCTTCTGGACCAATGTCATCACATTCTGGTCCAATGCAACCTCCTGGACCAATGACATCACAATCTGGCCCACTTCAACCACCAAATCTTATGCCACCCTATGGTGGTGCAATGTCTCCCTCTGGCCCAGTGCCATCACATTCTGGTTCCATGCATCCACCAGGTCCAATGACATCGTATAGTGGTGCTATGCCTCCACCAGGTTCACAATCTAGTCCTATGATACCAGGTGGAATGCCACCACATACTGGACCTATGCCACCACAGCCTCAAGTAAGACACTTGAAATTAACTTTTTATTGTAAAAATTCTTATATTGTTATCTCATTTTATGTCTTATAATTTATCTAAACAGACTATGAATCGAGGACCAGGATATCCACAACAACCACATCCGCCTTCACAGCAACACCAAATAAATCGCGCTCCTGGTCCATCTCCCCCAGCACAACGCCGACTCAGTGCAGACCAGATGCCTAGCGCTATCCAAGTTATTGAAGATGATCGAGCAAATCGGTCGGGTATCTTTACCACTGGGACAAAAGGTCAAGCCCCACCTCTTGTCACAACTGATTTTGTAGCCCAAGATCAGGGTAACTGCAATCCACGTTTTATCCGTTCCACTATGTACAATATCCCTACCACTGCCGACTTACTGAAGCAGACAGGAATACCTTTTGCCTTGACAATCACCCCATTTGCTAAACTTCATGAGCAGGAACAACCAGTGCCAATTGGCGGTGTTGAGACCCAGGGTCCAGTACGATGTATTCGGTGTAAAGCGTACATGAACCCCTTTATGACATTTATCGACGGTGGAAGAAGATTTCAGTGTACACTATGTGGTGGGACTACTGAAGTTCCTGGTGATTATTTTGCTCATTTGGATCATACAGGTAAACCAGCTTATAACTGATTCATATCTTGGTTCTCTATAAAGCTATAATTATTCAACTATATATCTATTGTCATATCAGGCCGTCGTGTGGACGCCTATCAGCGCCCGGAGCTTTGTATGGGTTCCTATGAGTTGATTGCTACCAAAGAATATTGCCGCAATGACCAGTTTCCCCAGGCTCCAGCCATTATTTTTATGATCGATGTCTCATATAATAGTGTAAAGAGGGGGCTCCTCGAGGTTATTTCTACCAGAATAAAGGAAGAAGTTCTTACTATGCTTCCCAAGTATGTTTTTTTTAAATCCAATTTTTGAAAATAAATGTTTATTTCTATTCGTTGTAAAAATTGAAACTATTTGTGACGCTGATAACTTTTGAAATTCAAAAAGGAATGTTACGTACTTTGACCAATTTTGTTACCTGAAAACATTGTCTTTTTGCAATGATTTTTCGCATTTACAATCGGCTTATCACATTTCGGAAATCTATTTTAAGTCTTTTTATTACATTTGCTAATTTCGGGTCCTCTTAGAATTTTCATACATTCTATTCCAATTAATTTTTCGTTTATAAGTTTTCTGGTCCAAAAATTCATCTTAATTAAGAAAGTCCTACTAAAAATATACATTCTATGTTAATTAAAAAACAAATTGATAATTTTTAAAATATATCCCAAAAATCTATCCACATTTGCTATGATTTAAATTATGATCTCACCCATGGGGGTAGTTTATCTGAAGAGATTATTGTTTATTAATGAATGAATAAAATTAATACTTTATATTATATACTTCTAAATGATATATTTTAGACTTTAAAATTATTATATTACTTTGAACATGTAAGTAATATACGTATAGTCAACTGAAATAGTCGCTTGAATTGACTGCGGTTCGCGGATTATATTATATATATATAATAAAAACGTTCTATACCGTTTGCATAATATAGTATAATATATTTAGTAAAACATTTGTATTAAATTTGTATTAATTAACATAGTCTCCTATTGTATAGTATAATTTTTAGATCATTTTAACAATATCTACTCTTGGATTATAAGTGAATTTTTAATTGTCTTTCAGAGAAGAATACAGTCCTGATGCTGAGAGCGAGGTACGTGTGGGCTTCGTCACCTATGACAAGGCGCTTCATTTCTACAATGTAAAATCCTGTCTAAGCCAGCCGCAAATGCAAATAGTATCAGATGTGGAGGACGTTTTTGTTCCCCTAGTGGATGGCTTCCTGGTCAAAGTATCCGAGGCCGAACTACTCCTCGACACACTCTTCGATATGATTGGTCAGGAGTATGCCAACACTCAGCAGGTATATTATTCTGAAAAATTGTCCATTGTTCAGTTTTAGTTATTAAGATAAGTTTATAACCGAATAATAATGTTTGTCGTGTGTTTACTTCAACTAATTGTGCCTTTACCGGAATTAAAAATGAATGAATACCTTTCATGTACTTAATAGGTGATATAAATAGTATGGGTGGGAAAGGGAGAGGCAAAAGTATCCACCTGCCGAATTTATTAGTTATTTTTTTATCGGTTAGGTTTTTTCGAATTTTTATATATCTTGTACTACTGAATTAAATTAAATTTCTAATGGATTATTATCAACATTCATTATGCATGTCCTTATCAAACATTTATTTATTATTAATTTATTGATTCTTGTAAATTATTATATTGAAATATTTTAAGTCATTAAACTTGATTTGTTCCTATTATATTACTATTACACGTATCAAACAAATTGTTTAATAATAATTCTACATTGCCTAAACCTGCTATGCATTTTTTGTAATAAGTCTTTTTAATTAAATTATCTATTGCTCGAAATTTTTGGTAATTTATACAAGGTTGAGACTGTGTTAGGCCCAGTAATCGAGGCAGGGAGACAAGCTCTAGAAGCAGCCGGGAGACCCGGCAAGTTGATTGTTTTCCACTCAACTTTACCCACTGCCGAGGCGCCAGGCAAATTGAAGAACCGCGACGATAAGAAACTCCTTGGGACGGAGAAGGAGAAGGTGGGTAGATTCTGTCTTATCATGTTGACATTAATTTTAAATGTATACTTACTACTCAATTTGACGTTTAATTTGATAAAAAATATCCTTTTTATGTTAATTAATCGGTCTCTTGAAGACTTGATATTAATTCTTGTGTCGTTCTTAATCAAGAAGTAAACTCATAAGTGTTATATATTTTAGACTCTATTGACGCCCTCATCCACCTATTACACCAACTTGGGTCAGGCCTGTGTAACTGTTGGCTGCAGTGTGGACCTTTTCCTCTTCACCAACACATACTTTGATGTCGCCAGTATGTCTGAAGTCTCAAAGATATCCGGTGGATCCATCTACAGGTATCCTTACTTCACTGTGAGTTCGCACTGTATTTTGTTAATTTCTATTTGTCTTATTTACAAAGTGTTCTTTATGTTAGTATATAGTATAATATAGTATGCTAAACTACTTACCCATAGTAGATTGATCTCTTTATTATGGTAGTCGTAAGTTTAGAGACCCTTCATGCATTCGTTTGGCATGCACCAGTATATTTATATATTCTATAAACTTATTGCGTTTTTCTACTTGAAAAATAAAGACTTCATTTTTTATCTATCAATTTGCAGCATTTTCGTCGTATAATAAGCCCTAACTAAATTCCATACAACATGTTATTTTAGAGCGTGGAGCATGGTGACCTTCTAATCTCAGATCTGGTACAAGCAGTATCAGGAACTAGGGCATACGATGCGGTGATGCGAGTTCGCACTTCCGCGGGTACCCGACCCGTCGACTTCCACGGCAATTTCTTCATGTCCAACACGACAGATGTGGAGCTGGCCGCCCTAGACGCTCACAAATCTATCACAGTTGATATTCGACACGACGACAAACTCGCCGAGAACGACACAGTATTCATTCAAGCCGCGGTGCTTTACACCTCTGTTAGCGGGCAACGTCGTCTACGGGTGCACAACTTGAGCCTGTTGACAACTAGTCAGATGACTGACGTGTTCCGCGTGGCTGAATTGGACACTACCATGAATGTGCTGTGTAAACTGTCGATAGCCACACTCTTAGCCAAATCAGCGAGAGAGGTGAGAGAAGATGTAGCTTCGAGGTGTTCGAGTATTCTAGCTGCCTACAGAAAGCACTGCACCCAGGCGGGCAATCCTGGAGAACTGATTCTACCCGAGGTGATGAAATTGATGCCACTCTACTGCAATTGCCTTACCAAGTGTGATGCTTTACAAGGAGGTAAGAATTGTGTTAGTTTTTTGTAAAGCATCTGTAATGATTTTATTGGAATTATTCATATTATATAATATATAATTAATTAAAAGTAATTTTAAAAATTTGTCCCTAAAAGATTGTATTTAACGAATGTTTCCTTTTCTTTAGGATCAGATATCTCCACGGATGATCGTAGTTATCAACTCTTCCTAATGAACAACTTTGACGTACATGAGTCGGCTGTGTACCTCTATCCCAAACTACTTCCCTTGGTCAGTTGTAGTTTTGCTCCACTGATATATTAGTAGCTGTATACTCATTACGTCCTCTTCCTTTTTCAGCATAACTTAGATACCAACTCTAAAAAAATCCCAATAGCGCTTCGGTGTTCTGTAGACCGCTTACAGCCAGAAGGAGCCTATTTATTGGGTAAGTTACATCACTCTTTTTAGACTAAGTTTGTAATGTAGATTTATTTATCAGATCATTTTATAATACTCCTCCGTGATGATTGTTTGTTTGTTTGCTTCAGAAAATGGTATTTTCATGTATATCTGGATTGGAAAGAATATTCCGACTAGTTGGCTTCATTCTGTATTCGGTGTTCAATCCATCAATCAGCTTGATTGTGAAAAGGTTTGTTTAATATTTGATCTGTTTTATTATAATTACATTATATTGCTAATATAGTTAGCAGTATTCTTTTCAATTTGTAATTATTGTTTGAGTGTGTTTAATATCGTATTTATAAAATATTACTGATATTACAAGTATACAATTTCTGTTTGTAGGAGGTTTCCATTAAAAGTTTAGAATATAATATATAATAGCTTGGTATTCAATGTTGCCTAAAGATTTAAAGGCTTGCAATCAAAGACTCCTGCAGTGTTTTGAGTCTTTTTAATCATCACCATGAAGCCTAAATATGAACATTCCTGGTTTTTATGATTTTTAACCTATGATGTATCTATTTATTATTTAATTGTATTATGCTAACATTCAGGCGATACTTCACAGTCTGGACAATACAACTTCTCAGCGAGTTAGAGAAGTTATTGAGCATGTACGCGCTGAACGATCTCGATTTGTCAAGGTGATTTTTTTAATGTTTTACATTATTCTCTCTGTCATCCAACACCTAGTATCATCTTACCATTAATGTTTTTTCTTTCTCTCTCTCTCTCTTGCTAGCTAAAAATTGTAGTTCAAGGCGACTCATCTGAATACTGGTTTAAGCGTCTCATGGTGGAAGATCGGGGCGATAGTGGTACCCCTTCCTACGTTGACTATCTCTGCCACATACACAAAGAGATTCGCAATCTTCTAAATTAACTAACTAATTCATTAATTAATTTTTGTACTTTAATGAGAAGAGATCATTTAGTCATGAAATAGCCACAAATCGTCCCTTTCGCATAATCTGGGATCCTTTGGGAGGTCATATCACCGCCCTCCATCGTCCTTCTATTTTCTTCTTTCTCCAAATGTTCCCATGCGTGTTGCATTGATTGCCTTTTGATTCAGTACAAACACACTCTTTCTCGCACTCATGTGACTGACTATACGTATATAATACTTGATTACTATAATAATAGAATCTGAATGAAGCCGAAATCTGTATGATTTATCAGCCACCAACCGAACCCAAACTGTGACATAAGCTAAGGCTATTCTTAACAATACATTATATAAAGGATATTAACACTATTTATATTCTACCAATCTATTTATTGGAAGATAACGAAATTGCCATCAGTGTGTACATTTTAATACAATACTACTGTAGATCGTGTTTGTTACGCATGGCTTTTTATAGGGAATTCACCGTTGTGGTCATTTTGGTATATGATGCTATTAATATATTATTTATACCGGCTTGTGAATCTACCATAATATTTCTGTAATTTGAGTCTACGTGTAATAGCTTTTTCCACCCTTTAAAATTGTATGTCTTGGTATATATTACAGTGTCCATTATGACCTATGTTCTGACTTATCATTCTTTAGGTAGAATGTCATTTAAAATGTAACTATTCACAACACCGGTTCTATAATTTAATATTTTGTATCATCCTATTGTGGGTTGTTAAATCTTATTAAACTAATATATGTCTTATACTAGATGGTAGTTTTGTTTTTTAAGGTTTTCATTGTGGGTTTTTGTAAATTAAATAATTACTGCATTATACCTATTATTTTTGGTATACTACTATTTGTAAGTCCATGAAAAGGAGATAACCAATGTTTTATCTAATATGGCGGTTTGTGTCTAGAGGCACATAATAAAAATATATAATTAACTACTTTACTTCTTTTCGTTTTTTACACCGGGCGATAAAGTCTTATTGTCGAAACGCCTATGTTAGTTAGGTATACCATCCGATCTTTTCAATTTTGTATTAGCGGTTAATTGTGGATTTATTACACCCTTATTGTATTATTGTTTGTTTAATTTCTGCTGAAAGAGTTTACTGAATATGTGCTCACTCATATCTTAACAAAAATAAAGATTTCTGGTTAATTTTTATCTCTATAGGATGTGATCTTTGTATGATTTTATGGTAATTTGTATTCCACTTATCTCAAAAATCTTATTATTTACATTGAGAATAATTTGATTGGCTGATATTATATCTATTAATTAATGCAGTTTTTTATGTTAAATATTTGGTAGAAATTTAGCTTTTACGACTTAGGTAATTATGAGTAATTATACACAAGGTAGAAATACGACAACTGAATCTCTTAATTACCTCTATGTAGGACTGAACGCGTTCTATGCGATTATTGCGGCCATTTTAATCGTTTCCGGTGTCATTGGCAACAGTTTAAGTTTAGCTGTCACAATTTCTGATAATTCTCTTCGATGGTCAACTAGAATATTCATGGGCTCACTTGCAGTTTTTGACAGTTTTGTGATATTAACTGGCATGGTGCGCTATTGGTCTATAAATACATTTGACCACGACTTTCGCGATTTCGGTATTATTATCTGTCGTCTTCACACATTGTTAACATATCTTTTTAACGATTTATCTGTATGGCTTATGGCTATTCTATCAAGCCAGCGGTTATTGCTTGCAGTTTTTCCTACAAAATTTCGGAGATATGGCCACTATAAGAAACTACCATTTCTCATAATTATATTTACAATATTATTATTATTCGGCAAAAATTGTGCTCTTTTATCAAGAAAGTATTCTAACCATCAATGTTTGGATATCACTGGAAACATGATTGCATTTACCATAGCAGACGCCCTCTTTGGTGGTTTTATTCCGCATATGATAATTATATGTTGCTGCATTGGGCTCATTATTTGTCTCAGACAAAGACGTAGAATACATTCGAATCAAGCAGCCCCCAATCAAATGCCTGTTCAAATGCAAATTGCGACTTCTACTACAAGAATGCTACTTATTTCGGCTATCATTTACTCCATTTCGAGTACTCCAGCAATTGTTGTGCAGGTCCGGAGAAGTTTCGTAATGCCAGAATATTTAACAGTCGCGAAGGGTTTCATGACTCATGGATTTATGATTCTCAGAGTTTCAAATAACGCTCTTCGGTTTTATTTATATGCTTCGTATTCATCTCGGTTTCGAACGCAATTGAGGTCTATTTGCTTAAAATGCCGAGTTTGTTAACTTATTATTTCTAAAACAAACTACTATTTTTAAAGTTGTTGCTAATATATAACTGAGCGGTCTCTAAATTGGACAAAATTATTTATATTGCACTGTACGTATTAAAGGATACGTTGTCAATAATTTAAATGGTTTAATTTAATAATTAAAACTATCCCATTTAACTGTCGTATTTTACTGAATATGTTCATTGAATCTTATTTGTTACGTACTTTTAAAAATTAATATATAATTGGGTATAAAAATAAGTTTGCCATAAATGATTTTTTTAAATTCTGTTAAAGCATTTTTAGTGATTTTTAAAAAGATTATCCGTTATATTCAAAATTTTCTTTTAAATAAAAAGTTATTACGTATATATAATATGAATTATTTTGCATTTATATAAGATTTAAAAAAAAATAACGGATGATTATTCATTTGATGTGTTCAATGTATGTTTTTTACTTTTAATTTCAGGTTTATTTGTTTGTATTAAAATAGCTACTTTTTATCCAGATATTATTAAAGATCTTTGAGGTACCTATGTGTTGTAACTTCAAATTCGTTGTTATGATCCTTTCAATAAACATTTACTAAATAATTTGCTTCTAGAACTTCCCAAAAGCAATAAATTTGGATATTATGTTTCCGTTATAGAAACTAGCTGTGCACATTTTTTATTTACATTGTAAATATTTTGATTAAATAACTTTGGGTATAAGATATATATATATTATTCGAATGTGCCACCTTGAATTACGAACTACAGCTGTATAGGAGAAGACTTTGTATTTTGTTAGTTCACACACCCATTTTCCTATTTTGCTTCCAAATATATATATTTTTTAAATTTAAACAGTAATTAAAATTTTATTTATGACAGTTAAGTTAATATTAAATGGACCATGACAATTAATTATCTTATTATATTAGATGTTCGTTCTATATAGTATCTATGATGTAATATTTATTTTAAAGATAGAAGGTTATATAGGAGTATCTCCCTCCTTATAACCTTCTATCTGACACAGTGTCAGAGAGGTATTTATAGTAAAAATATTACTACATTGCGATATAAGCTTTGTATATATACATAGCCAAAACATATCTGATAAGTACTTATTGTATCATTGAGTAGCTGATACAGGATTTTTAAAAAGAGAGCGGCGCTAATTTAACTAAATTGCTGAATAATATAAAGGTCTACAAAATATAATATGTATAATTCGTATATATAATATTCACAGAGAATGTAATATAATTAGGAACAGAAATCAATAGATATCCATATAGAAAGTAATATTAGCCTTTTCTATTAAAAGAATTTTTATGAAGACTCCAATTATAGATTCATGAAAATAATGCGAATAATTTAATACACCAATTTAACTTATCGTTGTGAAAGTGAAAGCCGAAAGTTATTATAGCTCAATTTATCTAAAATCAGATCAAAAGTACATTCACACATCTTCAAGACCAGCCGACCAGCCATCTTCACCAAACGCACACGATAATATGAAAACCACGTTTACGTTGGCTTTTAAACCATCATATAACAAACGATGTTAATATCCAGGGCCGGATCTAGGATTTATCATAGGGTGGTGGCTGGATCAGAAAAGGCGTTAAAGAGCTTACAATGATATAATAATTAAAATATTTTTTTAAACAATACGATGTTGACAAATAATGTATTAGGTGTCAAAATGGATTACAGATTAATCCGCATTTAGTAATAATAATAGGAACAATTAAATATGAATGTAGTCCATGATTTGTGTTTTGAAAAACATATCATTATAAAGTCAATATATATATATACATAATAGCTATTGCAACAAAAGGATTCGTTCACAAATCAGTTGACACTTCGAAAGGGGAGGAGGTCAGTGAAGAGGGGTGTCATCAGAGCATCATCAGAGGGTGGTAAAGCAAATAAAGTGTCACTGACACTGACTTGTGAACGCTTCCAAAACCAAACAAAATTTAATCTATAAAAAGTGATGAAGACTGCATTCGTCTTGGGTGCAGTCCAATGAAAGTGTCCACAATTTTTTGTGTAGGTAATGGTACTTTTTTGTGGTGCATTGAGGACCGAAGAAATGTGTTCACACGAGAACGACCTCTCAGCCTCACAACTTCCAATGGGCAAAACGGATAGAATCATTTAAGCAACAATCTGACATTTTGGAAAAACATAGAATCGGTATGATGGTGAATAATGTCAGTTAACGATAAGTTATTCAGGTTAGAATGAGTGCACACATGTTTCCATCTAAGAACCTCCGTGCAGAAAGTGGAAGGGCTTGGCAAAACATTGTTCCACTTGGTGATCTGGATGTGTGCAAGGTCTTCCACTTCTTTTTCAGTTTTCGATGAAATTATTTGAGGCATAAGTGCACACATCTCATAATGAGCTCTCGAGTCAACATGGAAACGCGCTTTTAACTCTATAATATCAATATCGAGGAATGGTATTGCAATGCTACGTTTGTAATACTGCATGGATGTAGTCGAAGGTGTGTTGACTCGGTGAATTTGTCTTCTACACTGACGAGGGATGCATTCGTTGCAATTCACTGACTGTGCAACTTCTTCAACCTTCCTGTAAACCCCACAAAACCACTCATCAACGTTTTCTCGTAAGGCCAAGTAATATGAAATAATTTGATCAACCTTTTGGAATCCAAAATAAACGTCCATATGCGTACCTTGTAAGCAGGAAACAATTGGTTTCAAGGGTTCAAGACCATTTTTTGCGATGATAAAATTGACGATATGATCAAATCGTGTGAATGTTTGCAACAAACCGTTTGCAGCCGTTCGCGTGTCTGTGTCCCAATTCCAGCTGTCTCCCTCGGGATAAAGATTGTTGTCTGAGGAAGGTGAGACCATCTCCTCAAGAGTTCGGACGATGTACGTGTATAAGGAATCGATTCTTTCGAAAGTTTGGTGACGTTCAATCCACCGTGTTTTACACAGATTTTACAGCTTTTTGACATTAACATCAGGAGCAAAGACTAAGATAACTTTTTCAAAAAATCGTTGACGTTTCGGGGAGTTATCAAAGAACGAAAATAGTACACGACAAGTGTCCATCATATTCCGGATATAGACGGAATTGCGCATCCATGGCATATTGCAAGATTTAACGAATGAAGGACACATCCTTGGTAATCAGCGTTAGGGGCATACTCCTTTATATATGCCTGAACACCTTTTTTATCGGAACTCAATGAGGAAGTGGTGTCGTCCGCTTGACCAACACAGTCTTTGATGTCAACACTTTGCTTTTCTAATGTGTTTCGAATGGCAATACCAATTGATTTTCCTGTTATTCTTTCAACATTCACCAAATCCAACAGTACTTCCATTTTTTCAGGTTGAACTCCTTGTGTGTCCAATAAACGCAGACAAACAGATACGATTTCCTTACCATATGAACTGGTTTCATCAGCAATAATTGAATAATGCGGAAACAAACTCAAGTTCTTGCGAAAATGATCACGAATAAGATCAGCGGCAATGTTTATAATTTCATTTTGTATATTTTTACTTGAATACAAAGCATTTCTTGGACCTTTTTGCAGATGGTCTTTCAAGGTGGGGTTTTGTGTAGCAAGCAGACGAATGAGTGCGACAAAGTTGCCTTCATTGACAGTGGGATTATTAGTGAAACAAAGATTTAAAATATAGTTACATATACGTTAAAATACGTTAGTTAATAGTTTTTTCAAATCTATGAATTTAAAGCAAAAAATTTTATTATATATTTAATATTAACTATTAATATTTAACTATTTTGGATATATCATTGACTTATATATTAATTATCTAGACCACCAAACTTATCAAAAAACGTCCAGAGCGCAATTCAGTTATATTCTGCATTAGTTTCGTTTTAAAGAGGGTTTTCAATCAATATTAATCGATTAATTTATAAATTTAATTAATTTTAGAATTAAGGTTGAACTAATTCCGCCCATCAATTTGCCATTGATTATCGATATAGATATTTTTCTCCGCGGACGTTTATTACTATTGAATATTGGTCAGTTTGCCGGTCTAGATAATTAATGTACCATATATCCTTATATATAATACATTAAAAATATTATTTATATAAGGGCGTAGCCAGGGGTGTGTGGGGGGTGCGAAAGCATCCCTCTTTACAAAAGACTATGTTCCGCTCTCAGAGTACACAAAAATTGGGGTGTTGTTTTTTAGGACAATGAGAAAACAAATTCCAATAAATAGCAAACATATAAAATTATATTCTATATTCACTTTTTTTATCATAGAAAGGTATTTCAATTTTAGTATAATATAATTTAATAGTACAACTTTAACTATATAATTTTAATATAATTGTATACCTAGTTATAGTAATTTTGAAGAATATCCTATATGAAATAGAGTAAACATATATAATCTCATATAACCGATAAACATTCAAAATATTGAATTGTATTCAAGTATATGTACTAGGTCAAATGGCGTTCACATTATATGTGCATGTGATACACCTATTTATATACATTATATGTAATGATGCTTCATATTTTTTCGCGCTTCGTGGGAATCTATAGGCTACGCTTACCGCGTAGCCATGACAACCCTACTGACTTCTTGTTCTAAAATATATTTCAGGATTTTGTTCTGGAAGTCCAATTCAATGCCTGAAAGTAGCAAAATAAAATTTATTTCAAATTGCCTTGTTTTTTTCTAAATTACCGTACATGTGTACATGCGTACACGTACGTACATTTCATAAATAATAAATTATAAAATTATCTTAATCATGGACTCTTCTAAATTTAATTAACAACAAATTTTGGTTCTCTCTGATTGAGTTCCACTTCATTATAAACGCACACCTTCATGACGATTACACGCTACGCCCCTGAATACTAATTTAATTTATAATCTGGTTAATTTTAGAGTCTGGTTTTTAGTTGCGCTTTTACTTATTGGCTACCATTGTTGGTATAGAAAATATCATATCTATACAATAATGTGATTGGCTGCAAGGAGATTTATTAAAACTCCCTTATATTAATAGTTACATATTTCGTCAGAACTCTTATACGACGTAGGTATCAAATAAATAATGGATAATTATACAGAAAGTAAAAACAAAACAATTGAAACTCTTGAAGATTCCATTGATGCACTGAACATGTTTTTTTCGGTTATTGCGGCCATTTTTATCGTTTCCGGTGTCATTGGCAACAGTTTAAGTTTAGCTGTCACAATTTCTGATAATTCTCTTCGATGGTCAACTCGAATATTCATGGGCGCACTTGCAGTTTCTGACAGCTTTGTGCTATTAACTGGCATGGTGCGCTATTGCTATATGAACATAGTTCAAAGAGACTTTCGGAATTTTGCAAGAATAATCTGTCGTCTTCACACATTTTTAACTTATCTTTATAGCGACTTGTCTGTATGGCTTATGGCTATTTTATCAAGTCAGCGGTTATTGCTTGTAATTTTTCCTACAAAATTTCGAAGCTCTGCTTATAATAAGAAACTGCCATTTCTAATAATTACAATTGTTATTTTGATATTATTTATCAAAAATGGTATACTTTTAGCACGAAGATATATTGAGAATATGTGTTATGAGATTCCTGGAGAATATTCGGTTTTCACTATTATTGATGTTATTTTCGGTGGTTTGATTCCACATGTAGTTATTTTATGTTCTTGTATTGGACTGATAATTGTGCTTAGAAGAAAAAATAGAATATTTCAGTCTAATCACGCCGTCCACGTCGAACCGTCAAGAGAAATGCAAATTGCAACATCTACCACAAGAATGCTACTCGTTTCTGCTATCATTTATTCCATTTTAAGTTCACCAGAAATAGTTATGCTGGTTCTGACAAGTTTTAAATGGGTTCAAAATATACCAATATTGACTTATATTTCAATCATGAATGGTTTCATGATTCTTAGAGTTTCAAATAACGCTCTCCGGTTTTATTTATATACCTTGTCTTCATCGCGATTTCGATTGCAGTTGAGTTCAATTTTTTCAAATTGTTGATAAATTTAAGTTTTATTTAACCACCTCTTAATCGTATAACATGTACCTGCAATATTTAATATAACAATAAAACTTAATTATAATTTTTTTTAGAGTATTTTCGGTGGTAACTTAAAGGGACGTCAATTTAGAGACTGCATGATGGCAGGATAGATATTCTGTGGGTTGAGAAGTGGAATTAGGATAATTTTCTGTCAACTATGACACGGAAACCTTTGGAGGAGGGAGTCACTGTCAATAATATAAACGTTATTCCTATTGCGTTATCCTTTTATATATTATTTAAAAGAGGATAGTCGATATTAATTAATATATATTTATACTTATATAATATGCATTTCCGCATATAAAACTATTGTATAATTAATGTATCACTGATATAAAAAAATCAATTTAAATATTTTTAAATTATGATTTATTGAATGATATAAAGCCCCAAAAACATTAAAATATCTAATTTCTTTTAATAATGTTGATACTTATAACTAGCTATAGGCGTATAAAGTCAACAATATTAACAATCTATTTTAATACTGCACTTGAGAATGACCGCTCATTCATGTTTGAAACGTCTTTTATTAAGGTATTTTAATAAAGAGATTAATTAATGAGATTTTTCGCATTAATAATTTAATCAGTCACATTATAAATACATTTCAACCGCAAAACAATACTTGTTTACTGATGAAAAATTCGGGATATCATATAACTAAATAAAATTCTTTATACAGGTTTTACAATTCAACAACGGCAAAATTCAAATCAATAGTATGTTTAGGAACTGCATGTGAAATTAATTAGCGGCAATGTCAGTTCATGTGTAGTAATCTCAGTTAACTAGCGGAAACTCAGTTCAATAGTGAACACGATTCATTTTAGGAGCGACAATCTCAA
>JAUZNC010034725.1:0-14177 GCA_034780395.1 Vannuccia rotundouncinata
AAGAAAAGAAAAGAAAAGAAAAGAAAAGAAAAGAAAAGAAAAGAAAAGAAAAGAAAAGAAAAGAAAAGAAAAGAAAAAAAAGAAAAGAAAAAAAAAGAAAAGAAAAGAAAAGAAAAGAAAAAAAAGAAAAGAAAAGAAAAGAAAAGAAAAGAAAAGAAAAAAGGAGAGGGACTTACCAATAAATAGAATTAATGTCAAAACAACATAAAGTATAATCCAACCGCCAACATTCGAAGTGGATTTTTCAAATTCACATCGCTCCCAAACTAGCGTATGATCACCCAAACCTGCGGAGTTTGTATTGTTCTTGATCATACAATATTTATTGTAAATAACAGAAAAATTATATGTTGTTTCTTGCGAGAGAAGATGACGCCCATAACCCGAGTACAGGTCCGCTTCTGTAACATAAAGAGAGAAAGATAAAGTGCATACGAGTATAGTTTACTACTTTAATAATTTCAAATTAAAGTATATTAACATTTCTTTACAAGTATTTATTGTAAAATCTATAAGCTAAACAACTTTGCAGCAGACATAACTGGTTAAAGTTTTTGAAAAAGTTATATTTTTGTTATTTTTGTCCCATCAAATAGAAAAATAAAAGTATTATTTTATATTTAAACTGAATCTTATTCCACAAAGTTTTGCAATTATTTATTTTTTCTTGGAAAAAATAAACTTTCTACATTTGAATCTGTTCTATATTTACAATTGTAAAATTGAAACCAAATGACGTGCATCTTTGAAACGAAATATTGTTCAGATTTGATCTAAGTAATTTCCGTTGATTTCTTTAAATAGGAACAAAGGCTCGCGTCATGTAACTGTCTAGTGAGTATACAAAACGCAACAATGTCTAAAAGCTATTAAGATAGACAATATATATGTGCTCAAATTAAAATTTTGAGAAAGTTTAAAGAAAATATCTCAATATACTTTGAGAGTTAAGTTCATAATGCGGAATATATTCTGATTCTTTTATTCTCGAAGGAGTATGAATTATCTTTTGATTTGAAACGACGTTTAATATTCTTAAATAATTACAAGTATGCTTACGTTATGATAGGATTTAATAGACCATTAATATATAAAAAATATCGAATTTTATTCATAAACGAGCACTTTTTAAATATATATAGCTATACACATTATATATAAACGATATTTCTTGTTAATTTCCAACTTTACTTACTGATACAATTCAGTTTAAATATATCATAATCAATTCTATCTTGTTCAATATTTTTTTAACTTAGTCAAAAATTAATCTAGTCATTAATCTAACATTCTGTTATTAAACTTTTCAATCTACGCCGGTTTGAGCAGAGAGATTTAGTTGGGCTTGGGCTGATAAAGAGCGCACAAACAGGATTCCTCCGTTAGTCCCACACATGCATTTGACGTCATGAAACATTCCCCTTTTGAGGAGTTTGCGTGTCGCCTGCATGCATGAAGGCACAGAGTTGATTGAAAGTTGGGACATAGTGAGACCTCTTCTACTGTCAGTGAAGCGAACTTTCACCGCTATAAGGGGAAGGGACCCACTCTAATATCCTCAACGAGGAAGCGGGAATCGCAAAACTCAAAAAAGATTCTATCCTCTCGTGTGTGAAGTAATATGAAATTTGCCGATAAAAGGTCATGTCTCTAGTTCTCGTGGCTATCTTTAAGCATCTAGTTTCTACATAGAAGATGCTTTGCCCATTCTGGAAATTGAAGTACCTCAATTTTTTTTTAAGAAAAAGTAAATTGTAAAGTTTTAGTATTGTATTTAAAAGTTTAATGTATATGTAAATAGTGTTGGTTTCCTTTAGAAAGATTTTTTGGCTTCGTGTCTGTAAATAACATTGTTCACAAGTTTAGAATTATTTTTTGTTAAATATTTGGCTTTTTAAAGTCACTAAAATCAGATCTTATTTTTAAATTTCGATATGAAACCAATAGAATAATAAAACTTATTTTTAATTCCAAGCTAAAAGAAATTATAACATATTTATTTATTGAAATAGCTAGTTATGATGAATGACTAATTATTAAAACAGATTAATATACTCACAAAATGAGCTTATAATTAATTATAATTAAAATTTGTCTCGGATATTAATAATTTTAATAATTTTGTAAAAAAATTAAATTATTTAAAACCAATATAAAATAAATAAACGTTAAATCTTTATATTGGTTTTCCCATTCAAATGCGTATGAAGGAGCATTCAAATGTAGGTTTGCTTGTTTAAAATCAAAAGTTTAGATATTTCAAATTGGACATAGGGTATAAGCATATCACTAGCATATCACTAGCATATCAGTATAAGCATATCACTAGTGCGCTACAAATATTAATTTAATTGGAATTCAAATTGGACTATTTAGAGAAATACTGGAGTTGGTTTAATATAAGGTACTTCAAGTTAATTTATTTATATATAGAAATTAAGTATTACTACCTATATACAACTCTTATATCTAAATTTATATGATTATGAAAAATAGAAATAAAAAATTGTCTTGAAATATACTTAAACATATATTTAAATACTTTAATATCCCCAAATAAACATTAATCAAAAATACAATTAGCAAAGAAATTTAATTGCTATTAATTATAGAAAATTAATCCGAACTTTGCTAAATAGTAGATATATAGTAAAATGTACAATTATATTACAAGTAGTACACTTATAAATTGTTTAAAATGAGTAATATCAAATTTTAAAAAATATACTAATTTTTTGAATATTCGATAAAAATTGTATTTAATCGTATTAAAATATATTTATATATAATTTATAATTATATAAATATATATTAAAAAAACTGTAAATTACTTATAATTTGTGCTCCAAAGGCAATAGAAGCATTAAATTTACATACTGGTGATAGGTATACTATACACCAATATTTTTCTACCATTAGCTCAAAATCACTAAAATTGTAGACACGCCCCTACGTCGTGTGGCCGATGATACAAAGAAAAGGAATAATATAAAAATAATAACATAGGTATATAATCAAATTCAAGAGTATAATTTTATATAATTGTAAAAGTTTTAGCTAGTGTATTTTAGGAATATATCGTCAAATACATACAGATTAAAAAAAAAAATAATAAATGGAAATATATATATAATCCTTTTCGATTTGATATACATATTGTCATTGAATCACTAAAGTGTGTAGTGTTGTCTGTATGAATCACTAAAGTATGTAGTGTTTTCTGTGAATCACTAAAGTGTGTAGTGTTTTCTGTGAATCACTAAAGTGTGTAGTGTTTTCTGTGAATCACTAAAGTGTGTAGTGTTGTCTGTATGAATCACTAAAGTGTGTAGTGTTGTGTGTATGAATTACTAAAGTGTGTAGTGTTGTCTGTATGAATCACTAAAGTGTGTAGTGTTGTCTGTATGAATCACTAAAGTGTGTAGTGTTGTCTGTATGAATCACTAAAGTGTTTAGTGTTGTTACTATTTGTAATGACATCATTAAATTTACAGAAATGGTAATACTTTATTAAAATAATGTAATGAAAGTTATTCCTTCAGAACGTATAATTAGCTGAAAGTGGACTGTTTTGTA
Source organism: Vannuccia rotundouncinata (assembly GCA_034780395.1). Classification (NCBI taxonomy): domain Eukaryota; kingdom Metazoa; phylum Platyhelminthes; order Proseriata; family Coelogynoporidae; genus Vannuccia; species Vannuccia rotundouncinata. The sequence continues at coordinate 3,577 of JAUZNC010034725.1, forward strand.
GACATTAGTTATACTAAGAATCCAAGCGGATCAATTTATTATTGTACTCAATTATACCGCTCGGGCTTCGCCTTCGCATAAAGCGAGGGAAATTTAGTGGTACGTTCTGAAGAATAAGTTAGTTATTGTAATGCGACCAGTCTCGTTCTTAATGACTATTACTTATATATATAATTTTATGTTTACTAATTTATTAAGAAATAAATAATAGACAATTTAACGAATAATATATTTTCTTATGAATATACAGAAATCATAAATCGAATTTTTAGACATGCTCCCAAGAAATTTACAACAACAACAATTAATTAACATTGCTTCTAATTAGTCCTTAAGTTTTATTTGAGGATTCCAAATCAATATCTAAATTCGCGACCATAATTAAAATTGGGCATCAGATTTTCCGATTCGATGTGGGAATAATTTAGTTATTTCGATGAAAATTTAATGAATTTCTTTGAAGTTAAGTAATAAATTGTATAATATACTTATATTTCATTTGTTTCATATGTATATCAAATAGTTTGAATATAACAGGATTCCCATTCAAAAGGTTTATTTAAATAATTAATATTAGTCTTAACATTTAATTACAGGAACATCAAAAGTCTACCATATATAATTATGTGAATATAATTTATAACGACTAATTAATTAAACTAAGGGACTTACAATTGGTGATGCTAAAGGATTTCATGTTATAACAAACTGTTTGTTATAAAAATTATTTTATAATTTGCACTGTGTTTTTATTTTTAGTTTTACGAATCAATAATGATAAATTTAAACAGACGAGGTCAAGATTCCCATACATTTTTGTTAAATCAAGAAAAGACTACCGCGAATAACTGCAATGTAAAAGCAATAAAAGCAATGTAGTTTTTGTGTAGGCTATTCTGTCAATCTTCAAGTTTTGCTATTTTTAATGTTCATTTGTTCTATTTCACCACTATACATCTTAACTCTGACCAATATTTATAGCCTTGTAAAACGTGTTTCTTGACGAAAAGTAAAAAAAAAGGTTTTATTTCTGTGTCCATCAGCCACGAATAGCTATATAAAATCTTTTATGGAAATAAATCAACATAATAAAAATTCCCAAGTAGATACAAACACGTATTTGAAAAATAAGTTCAAAACGTCAGAAATAAATTTTTAATTACTACAAACTGTTCAAAACTACACAGTGATTGGGTTATTTGACAAATTTTAGGGAAATTCGAGATACTGTTGTATACACAAATTATGAAATAAATATACGTATTATAAATATTTACATGTCATAAACGGCTATTCTAATGAACTTGTGAAATAACGATTCCTATAAACATGAAACATTATATAAACACCCGGAGATTATATGTAGTTAAATTGTAGTTATCTATAAATTGTTAATAATGATTTAGAAGATAGACTTGTTGTATTTGTAATTAAGGAAACTCCTAATGACAAACATATACGCATTCTTATCATATCTCTCTCCTTAAGAATCAGATAAGAACCACAGTTCAACTGAACCAGAAGCTTCGTTTTACAATTATACGATCGATATCCCATAGAAAATGTTCAAAAGGAAAATTATGGAGAAAGCTTTTAATTTATTAATAACGTTTTTTAGATTATTATGTTTTATGTTATCATATAATCTATACATAGCCCTGAAAAAATCGCAATAGTATAAATCATATTTTGATATATTGAAATGAGCTGGGACAAAAAAACCTGCATTATAATATTTTGTCCTTTTCTAAATAACGAAATTCTACAATTTAAATCGAATATTATCGATTTTTATTGGATTAAATTTCAGGAGATGTTACGCAAATTATTATTAACTTCTAGATCTGTGCTTTGTAATAAAAATTAATTGTATTAAAGATATCAATATAAAATTAGTCTAATAATTAATTAGCATGCTATGGATTCTGTGGGAAAAATGATTCAGTAAAATAAAAATTATTTACAAAAAAAATTAAATTTATACCAAAGACAAAAACTATTTTTCAGAATACATTTACCAACAATTTCCCCAACAAAACATTCGTTTGCTCAATAATTAATAATCACTATATTAACAATTATAGATCGTATAGAGAAATATGGTTTTGAATTCGTTTATTGGAACGAATTTTATATATGTTTAAAGAAAAGATTCAATAATGTAAGATAGTATGATGATTATCTATATAAAAATAGAAAACAGAATTCTAAGACCGTAAACCATTAATTTTATTAAGTGGGTACTTTTCATGACGACCGATATAAACTTTTGGTTCCTGAAAAATTGTATAAATGCCTCAAATTATAATAGTATTTCAATTGGCTACTAGAATCCGGTCATTAAAGGGCCAGACATTGTTATAGAAATATTTGAACTATTTGTAAATTTGAGAAATCATAAACAAAGTAGCCTTGTTGACGACGAATTAGCCTGATAAAATAACCCGATTCTATAGAGATGGATCCCTTCAGCAATAATTAAGCGATGACTGTATCGGTAATATATTATAAAATCAGTTAATTAAGATTACCAATTACTGAAAAAGCCAATAATTAAGCGACGATTAAAATTAGCAACGAACATGCAGATGGCCCCACTTCGAGCTGGAAGAATCTCTAAATTCAAGAAAATACAGCTAGTACACTCCATACCAAGAAATATGTTAAAAGACTGCGTTAACCTATCCAAATTCCAGGGCGAAATTCCATTTTTCATTTGCGTATTTTCTGGAATATTTCCTCGAAGAAACACAGTAAATATATGCAACAACTTTATTTGAATTTTATCGGTAATTGACCAAACTTTTGTATAGAAATTACTAACAGCACGAATTTTCTGCGGATAGTAATGACGATGTAGCATAGATAGAGGTTGGTTTCGGAAGGTTGGTCATGAAATATTCTTATTCTTGTAAACAATTCTGGTTTCCTTAGAATAAAAGGATAAATACGTTAAAATCATCCTCGATCATTGTGCGGCCAATGACGAAAATATGTATTTTCTCTAAACAAAGGTTTCAATTTACAAACGACCATTAAGAAATGCCAAGTTGATAATTCTGTCAAAAACAGTTTAAACGAAATGAGGAAGTATATTACGGAACATGCAGGTTTCTTTAAATAGTATACAAACCCCAGTCATGTATATATATCTCAAATGTTGTGACGAAATTGGTTCTCCACGGAAAACTGTATAACTGTTATTGGTGACAAATTGATGAAAAGAAATATTCGATATGGGGCGAACGAATAATTGAAAAAGTCAAAAATGGAATGTTTTGTCAATTTCGTTGTCATGATAGTCAATATCCTTTTTCTCAGTCATACAACAACTGCACTTCCAATATTTTGAAATTGTATATCCTGATGAAATGTTTCAATAGTGATTACGCGGCTTTTAAGAAGATTATCATGGATGCTGAGCAAAAATGTTGTCAAGTTTATTTTTAATTTGTGCTAATTGACAAAATTATTGTTAATTTATTATTTTAATGATTATTGGTTGTTTAATTTTTTTAAATAATAAATATTACATAATATTATTGTTAAAAAGTTTAATAAGATTGAATTTTCCTTACATTATAACTAAAACAAAAATTTCTTCTTAGGACAGTATTTTTGTTTGTAAAAAATATACTGATAAAAAAGGATTTTGTAAAAACTATGTAAGAAATAAGTATGAAACATAAATTAATTGTAAAAGGTTTCGCAGTATAGATATAAATATATGTTGTTATGATATTCACAATCATAATTTAAGCAAAATGTTGTTTGTGTGGACCGTGTGGAATAACAATGACAACTCGAGTTGGCAAAAGAGTTAATACACAACCAATCTTAACAACTTGCTGTAAACAAAACATGTATATATTTACATTTATCTTAAAGTGCAGAAATATAACAGGGAAAATTATTCTTGTTTACCAGAACTAGATCATTTTATATACATAAAATTTTAAAGGAGACATAATTGTGGTAGTTTATTTTAATTTTACGATTGTCGTCTTGATTGGCGTGTATATATGAGTTATTTTTAGAGGAACAATTTTAAATGTCTGTTCATATTGTAAAGGAACAAAATGGAACTATACTATACATTATATAGAAAGGAAATCATAGAGATAGAGCTATACATTATATCAGGGTTCGTTCGTATGGGTCTTGGAAAACTGGAAAAGTCTTGGAATTGCAAAAATCCATTCTAGCATATTCAAAAGTCTTAATTGATTTTAAAAAAATCGTATGAATCCTGTTATATTATATACACTAATTAGAAAAAATTTCAGAGCGGATTTTCCGCATCTGTTCAATAGAGAGTTTTTTTTAGTTTAATATACTTAAAAATAATGTAAATGAGTAAAAGACTTATCCGTTGAAATACAATTTCATAAAATTTTATGAATATTTGGAAAAATGTTAGACAGTCATACAATGAAATTCAAAATATTTCAACATAAGTATAACATTAATTTTCTAATATAGAAAATAGTATATATCTGTGTTGTATTAATAAATTATCATTGATTTATAATTGATATAATTAATTGATAACAATTTGACTATACCACACAAGTTTACAATCCAAAACCTATATCGGAAGTCGCTAAGTTGGAATTGGGGAAATCATTGTGAATATTGTGACATAAACAATTTATCCAAATTAGTTATGAATATGTTTTATTTATATATATAGATAATCGCAGTATTTACGTAGACTAAGATCGATTTATCTTTGATAACTAATTGATTAATATAAGTTATATAGTTTTAATCGACAGACTTACATATTGTGTTATTTATATTTATCAAATAATCAAACCAGTAACAATACTTTAAAATATACAAATTTACCTTTTAAATACGTTAGAAGTTAAAATTAATAATTAGTAAAATTATATGTTCTCTTACCTGGCTTATTTCTGAGACCATTTTGAAACAATGAAGTCACCTTGAAATAGCCAAAGGAAGTCATTAACAAAAGGATAATCCAAACTCCAAGTGCTGACCACCAGTTTTTGGGAGTCAAATATTGTTTGTAGTCAAACATTCTGTCCCATTGTCCTTTTCTGTTAGTGCGGGCGAATACACGCACCATTTTTAAAGATTAAATATAGACACTAAGTATATAGCCTTTAAGTATGTATACGCAGAAAAAACCAAAAGAAATCCCCTTTGGTATATATAGGGAGACAAGCAATTGTTTAGGCGGCTTATGTTACCTTCACAAAGTTTTTGTCTCTTGAAGAAAAGAATGTACTTGTAGTCATAGTAATCAATCAATTGTAATCATCATTATCAAGTGGAAATACTGATTTGCAGTAAGTGTGCATAGCGTCTGAGGTTAGATGCATACGTAACGAGAATCCCCCTCTCTAGTCTCAGTTCTAATAATAAAGCTGTGATTAGAGATTTATGACCAACGCTTGTACAACACTGGCTGTGACTGCATGGATAAGGAAGCCAATTACATTGAAGAAAGTCTTCTACAATTTATACTTACGTCAAAATTGTAGCTCGATGAGAATAGTCAGAACTGCACTGTAAAGTCTAGATGAATAGCCAATCAGATTGAAGAAAAGAGAGCAACATGAAAGCAATTTATTTGTTGAAAAGGGCTCTAAAGGAAAGATATGAACACACCTATATATGTAAAAGTGCACTTATCAAAAGTTTGTTAAAAGCTGTAGATTTTAATTATTTATGTTTTAAACTTTTGAGATTTTGAGATAGAATATTATTTAAATATGTTCTACAAAATTTTTCCTTGAAAAGTTTTTTGAGTTAATAAAATTTACAACATAAATATCTTTAAAATATGTCTTTTATCCCCACATATTATAATTATAGCGGAATAAGTTAGGCTAAAATCTATCATATTGAAATTATTGATCTGGCCAAATAATAACATGATTTTATAAAGCCGGAACACATCAATATTAATTCTTTGAGATCATTGTCTGAATGAAGTTTTTCTTGTCTCAATATAATAATATCGATTACAGAAAATTAGTTTTACTTTATTGTGATTTATTTCCAAGGAGAATAAACAAACTTCCTTATAGAAGAACTGGAGCTTAAAATTTCTTCATATGAATCTAATTATGAAAAACCTATTCTGTTTATTTATTTAGCTACAATCAATGTACGTATAAAAAATCCTTTTGTTATTTATCATAATTATAATTACGTAAATATTTTTTAAGCATGATAATCAGAGTACATGTTTCAGAAGATTATTGATTTAATTTGACGCAACAGAATTTATAATCAATACAGCAGGCGACAGTTATTGAAAGTATTGGATGAGAAGATATCACGTTAATTAATTATTTATCAAATTATACAATTTGACAGGATTTATTAACTATTTTTTTAATTGATCAGTTATAATCTAAATAGAATTAATTATTATTAAGAAGTGTAAAACGTCAACGATGTTCCTCTTAATGTTCCTCTTAACAAAAAAAATTATATTCAAAAGTTTGTGATAATAGAGAATTCCCCGATTTCATTTTTACTTCAATCATTTGAAAAGGATATGTATAATAATTAATTATGATAAATATTATTGTGTTCTTAAATATCTCAGGCATTGAACAATAATTGTGGATCTATCAGTAATAATGATATTAATATTTAAATATCCAATTTCTTCATATTGTTAATGCACACATCTGAGAGCACTGAGTGTCCTCATCAGAACAGTAATATTGTTTAAAATGTGTAGTATTTACACTTGAGGAATACTTGGTCATTTTAATTACAAAGCGAAAAGGCTTTCTGTGCAGTTGAATTTTAGTTTCTAGCTAAACAGATTCCAATTAGTACATGGCAACGACATCATTATAAACTGGTCATAATAATTAGAACACCCAGCAACATCAACTACAATACAGACGGTTTGGTAATCAATTAATATTGAGGTCACCTTCAAGCTGTCAGAGCATTTCACAGGTGACGTGATATGCTTCAATTGGATATCAATCTAAACAGGTTGCAGTTGTTCTTAATTGTTTAAATATCCGATACGGTTGAGCAATCAATCACCTTATTAGCGAGCTTCTGACAGCATCGTTGACTGCAACATTTACAATTTATGTATTTTGGTAGGTATTCAGCATAAGAATAAAAAGGAAGTATTGTCCATTTGTGAAGCATTTTTCGTTTAGATCCGTCAAATAAATATTCATTAAATATCTGCTTGTCTACCTATATTTGAAGTATAAATTATATTTTTAAAATACCCTAGCATAAGATCAATGAAAATAATGATTAATTTAAACAAGACTGAGCCATTAATCAAATCATCCGTTAAATGAATACCATAAATTAAAATAAGGCTAACTAGCTATTGAGGATATTGAAAATGTTATGATTTTCACGGTAATCATTGAAAATTGTTTTCTTCAGATTTTAAATATGTATTTATTTATAAATATAATTTATTTAGTGATTATAAGTTAGAATTTGGAATCTGTCTTTGTGTTAATGGCATCCGTTCTTATCTATTAGAAAAAACATAGGAACGTCTACTCTCACAATCATTAATTCATTTAATGTTTTCTTTGAAATGAATGAAACAATCTATAAATATATGCTCTTTGACTTTATAAGGAATATTGAATTCATTTATATTCAGTCTTAATTTTATAAAATAATATTTTTAAACATATAGAAAAATAGAGGTTATGATATTTAATCAATAATCTTAAATTGAATTTAATTTAACACTTTCGAAAATAAAAATTTAAATTTCATTGTTAATTTGAATATGGAGCATATTTTATGCCATATTGATATAACATAGTTTAAACTTCAAGGAGAGAATTTATAAGCTATCTTTCCAATTAGATTGATACTAATTAAAATTTATGCGTCAGATTGTTTCTAATTAATCCGGTGATGAGTAAATTACAGTCTAAATTATAATTAACGTCATTACGACCCGAGCTTCATTCAATTGAGTATTCCATGTTCTGCGTTCTTCACCCGACCGGTAATCAATGTCTTGTTAGTCGAATCTCAATGGCTACCAGATATATTACATTAATTGATAATGTAGCGCTAGGCAACGCCAATTTAGGAATAGTGTGTTTGGAAAGATTTATGTTTGCTTGCTGAATTATGAAGGATGTTCATGTAATATGATATAAATGCACAGTGTTTTGCAGTAAGCAGATATAGTTAGCATCTTTTTATTTTTTAAATCAAAAGATTTTAAAAAATTGTTTAGCCTGCAGTAATAATTTATTCACTAAATAAAATTTTATTTAAATATCGTTTCCAAACATTTGACAAACAATTAAAATATAAAGAAAGTTCTGTTTGTGAAACTTTAATAATCTCAATATAGAAAAAGAAATTCGCGAAATTTAATAACCTTAATAGATATATATAATTTCCTTTTAGAAGTTACAAGATGTATTGGATGGGTTTTCATTGTTAAAATGCACTTTATTATAAGTAACAATAGTCTGAACTGTTAAGTATTCATAAAACATATTTAGCAGAACAAAAGATTTCACAAATCCTTATTTTTCGTTTTAAAAAATAAATTTATCAATCCAATTTTAAACTATTCAAAACTAGAATTCTACTGAAAAAATCTAATATTGCAAAGTATTATTAAAACGTGTATTATTTTGCGATATATTTTGTCGCAATTTCGATGTAAAGCCACAACTTAACATTCATTGAATTATTCCTGGCTTTTGTGGCATCAATTTAATTTAATTTAATCCTAATTATAATAATTAATTAAATTATGTAAAAGTTATACCTTCAATTAGAATGTTCGTTAATGCTGAATTTAAAAAAAATAGTTTAACATTAAACAGCTGAAAATGATATAAAACTAGTGAAGAATGCATATTTAAGATCTATAAAATGGATGCGGAAGAGAGAAGATAACCATAGTTAGAAAAGTGTGACCTCTTAATAACCCTTGGGTCCTTTATATCTGAATTAATTATCAGCAATAAAAATAATAGTACAAAATTTAAAACTCACTTTATAAATAAAAATTCATTATTAATTACAACTGAAATATTCTAAAGAATAAATTTTAAAATAAAATAATTTAAACAATTTAAATACAAAAACAAATTTTCATTTACCTACACAATATTTGAGATGTATTACCAATTTATTATAGATCGATATATAAGATAGACTCAAAGCCATAAGAAAGAAAATTATATGGCTTATATATATGTGTATATAACTCATAAAACTTCTGCAAGACGAACAACTACGATGTTGTCTAAGTGCATTTCCTAAAAATAGTTTTGTTCGCTAAAGTGGAGTTGACCAATGCTCCCTAGCTGCATGCTCCCCGAATAAGTCGACAATTTTGCACGATCCATTCAACGACTCGGTTTGTGAAAATATACGCGGTTCTATCGGGTTGTGGGTCAGTCGGTTGGAGATATAATACAAATCTCTCAAACGTATCAGGTAATTATTGTCAGAGGCAGGAGACGAATGCAGGATATTACAGAAATATGGATGACGAAGTTGCATTATTGAATTATCGAGTTTTCCAGAGTGTACATCTACATACAGAGCTTTTCAATGTTGGCAAAAGTGGATTACTAATTGTAATATCGATATGTTATAAGTAGTGTTTTATTTTTTTGAATATATTTTAAAAAATATTTAGGACGATCGATAACGGACAATAATTATGTATTTAATATTTACAATTATGGATTTTTGAAGATTTAAATAAGATGATGGTTTATAAATTATTTGAAATGGATATGCAGAAATTTGAAATATTGGTAAAAATTATATATTAAAATATATATAAAGAACTCTTATCATAAGAATTTAGAAATAAACCATAATTTTATTACTAAGTTGTCAAGTATAGACGCAATATTAAGTATATGATAATTAATCAATGGCTTTGCGGCCCTGAAGAACGCGCAACTAAATCATGATATAAAGTCTTCGGATATCATTGAAATGGAACACGGACGCAAAACTATAAAAATTATTCAAATTTTTTTTTTAAATATTTAAATATTAAATTACTATCCTATAAACTACAGTTTAAAATGTGTTCATAATTTGCCAAAACGATTGACGTATGGTCAGTATTGGACTTATTGGACTTAGTGGGTTAATGCCTGGATTGTAACTAGAAGCGATACATAATATAATGAATGACTATGAAATCGGAGATGACGTTGAAATACCTGAAGAAATATAGATTTTAATGACCATCAACCTTCTTCATATGCTATGGTCACGGACAATGAATCATCTACCATCAACAGATTTGCACGACAAATAAATCACAACGAAGTCAAACCACCGAACGCATCAACAAAGTCTAAAAAAAACTCGACTGGGAAAAATGGTCGATCAAATAGTTTTCAAGCGCCAAAATATTGAAGATAAGTCCAATGAGCAGCTGAATGACCTGATTTCGCATTTCATACAGAAGCAAGGAGAAAAGATGGCAAAAAAGATATCCAGCATGGGCCGCGAGCAGGGGTTGGGGGCTCACACCAATTTATCAACTGCAACAACCATTACTCTCATTCAACGCCCTATCATCAACTGCAACAACCATTACTCTCATTCAACGCCCT
>JAUZNC010034736.1:5347-19433 GCA_034780395.1 Vannuccia rotundouncinata
GTGTCTCTACGTCCTGAGATACTAACTGTGTGTCATGGTGTATCTACGTACTTATACACCAACTGTGTGTCATTGTGTCTCTACGTCCTTAGACACCAACTGTGTGTCATTGTGTCTCTACGTCCTTAGACACCAACTGTGTGTCATTGTGTCTCTACGTCCTTAGACACCAACTGTGTGTCATACTGTCTCTACGTCCTTAGACACCAACTGTGTGTCATTGTGTCTCTACGTCCTTGGATACATACATTCGCTTTTCTCGTCGTAAATCCATTATTCCTTTTCACAATCAAAGTTCTAATGAAATCTATCTCTAAAATAAAGTTAATTAATACTGCCGTGATAACATTCATATAGTTATAATATAACCATTTTATACGGATGACATTAAGTTTTATCTACCAACTTTTTGCCTCATCAGTGGTCTCTATGCAACATAATCTTGTCAAGTATCTAAATATTGCACACGCGCCTTCCCTCCACCATATTTAACATCATTAAAACTAGAGTTGTACTTTTATTTCTGCAATGCGATAATCAGACTGTTATCCCACACGTTTCCTGGACAGTTCTTAATTAAACGACTAAATTAGTGAAGTTATGATACAGGTGAACAAATGGTGAAGCTGGTTTTAAAATGCTTTAACATTTATTGAAATGATTTTATTGTTGTTTGAAAAATAACGTTTGACAAGAGTTGCTACTTATCACGTTAAATACAAGGCTTGATGACCAGGTAATCTATCTTTAGGGCCAGGAAACTTATCAGATGTTATCTGACTTCGTCTTCTTTGTACGAAAATGTACTTTTATGTATTGTTCGGCTCCATTGGGACAATTGATATATGAACACGCGGGTCATAGGATACTTGGCAATGATTTCTCTCTCATGATTGTCAGTGAAACTTTATCACCTCCTTCTTGTCCTTTCTTTGGCCGTCATAGCAAGACTGAGTCAGACTTGTATTCTCCCTTCTCTATGCTCTCTCGCTCTGTCTTCGCTTCAGTGATGATGCGCTTCATCGATTGAATGTTCCCTATTTTTTATTTAGCGTGCGATTCGATTTGACTCACAGGCATTAATCAAAACGATAAGAAATTGGGACGCTAACTATTTTCTTAAGGCACTCAACAACAAACAGATTTCGGCATCTTTAATGCATCGATCCAGGATGCTAGAAAGTCTGGATTTAGTACTTTAAGAGAAATGACATTAACCATAGTTGATAGTTTAACTCATTCCCTAACATTAATATTTATTACTAATTAATGAAAAATTTGCTTTATGTTTTATCTTACAATTTTAGTTTTGAATTAGAAAATATGTGTAGGCAATTATCTTTTGGTTATAAGTTTATTATATTATTTTGTTATTATCACCTACAATTTAAAATTAAATTTATATTTTCCGTTTATGTTTTTAATTATTCATACTACTTGAAGTAGTATAGCAGCTATAATACGTATAATTATATATTTCACTGAATTTGAATATACTTTCAGGTGAAGATGTTGAATTGGGGGATGATTATGTACCTCCCTCGGACATGTTGGCAAACCATTCGCCTTATCAGAATCAAAATACTCCGGCAATACTTCCCACTAGCAAAGCTGAGCAACTTAGCGGGGTCAACAACCCCGAGTACTTCCTAGATCAATATTCACAGTTTTATCCGGACAACGTAGACTATCTGCAACCGACCGAGTTTCGCCAGCAGAATAATACAACGAGTACTCCGAACGACACCGGTCGTATATGATTGACCCTCTCTCCTCAACTATGTTCACCATTCTCACTGTTTCTGTGTGTTGTATAAAGGCAACGTCTTAATCAGCCTTGCATTTTCTCATTCCCCCTTCTACTCTATTCTTATCTATTCTTATTTAACAACAATGTGTCCCCTAAGACATTACAGACGTCCATGAACACTGAATGGCCCTTTGTACCACGGCTATCCGAATTCATCTGCTTGTAGTCATGTTCGCATTAATCGTACTTGTGCTTAGTTTAAAATGTATTTCTATTTCAACTTTTGATTGTGACGTAATGCTAACTAGGTCACCAGAATGACGTAACATAAGATAATTGTCGAAACTGATTATCTAACGCCCTTGTCAATGTACACAGCCTCTATTTGTTTTATTTTTATACAATTTCAGCTCCACAACCACCATATAATTGTGTTATAATCTTTTAATTGCTTCTAATTTCTTGTACAAGTATTTTATCCAAACATCAATTAATGTCCCAACTAACTATATGTATATAAATTTATTGTTAACATATATTTTAGCGGTTTAATGAAATATAAGTTTGGTATATCTGATGAATGTGAACAAGGGTTCTCAATTGTATTTCTCATACTGACTGCTTTTGTACAGTACTGTTTTAATTAATATCTTAATATTATAATGTATATAATTATATGAATGGCTATGCAGAACTCTCCATTTTATTTAGAAGATATTTTACTTATACGCTGGATTGGAAATAAGAATTTTATTCATGTTTCAATACATTATCCACAATTAATAATTCTTACTAAATTACTAAATATTCTCACTTTATATTTCCAATCTACTTCAATATATCTGTGGAACATTCAACTTTCTGGCTTTATTTTAAAAGATTTTAATCGTAATTACTTATTGAACTATTAATTTGTTTATTGTTTTTATATCCTTCGCGCCAACACTCTGCTTTGCCTGTTCAAATACACAAATAATATAAATTAGTGGCTATCCGTATTTTTATAATATGCTGCCAACACTGTATATAGTCATTTTTACATGAATCTTTGCTGTTTCTCTGACTTTGTGCAAAGTAAAATTTTGTCCAACTTGTTATTATATATCTTTTGTCGCAGATTGAAACTCTTTATGTTATATAATTATATATAATATTATAAATACTACTTACAATGCATTTGAATTAATATTCTTTCATTTTTGGGAATCATTTTGTGGCATTGTCAAAATAAAAAAGGTCGTCTATTTATCCTATATTTAATAGTTTTGGAATAAAAGTTGTGCACAGCAAATAGGATAAAAATATAAATAAATAGCACTAAATTATTTGTGAATTATTCATATTTAACGCTCGAAGAGATATTTTAAATAAAAACAGTCTGGTTGAATATCTGGAAAGTTGGCTAATACTCTTTCCTAGGGTGTTAGAGTTGAATCCATGCTTGCCAAGCCATGTACGTGTCACTTGCAGTTTCGATTATGGAAGGCTAAAATCCAAGATGGCCGCCATTTTCTGGAAAATGCATATGAGGCTGAGGCAACTGAGGGCATCAACAAAGAATGAAACTATGAATCAAATGATGACAATCCCCCAGCAGCTCAAGACATTGGCAAGGTCATGCTATTTTTCCTGAAACGATAAGATATGGACATCAAGCTTGGACACATTTTAATCAAAAACAACTGTAGTGCCAATTCTAAAATGAGTGTTGCGTTGGTTACATACCAATCGTTCAGACCCCATCTCATGAACTTGGCACTCAACATGTCGTCCTAACAGTTTATGAAGACCTTTATTGTATGCTACTGAACTGGTCTACTAAAGGCTTGGGTTGAAATCAAAATCCTTGGTCCTGGTACAGCAGACCTTCATCTAAAGGGAACAGGACTGCTGAGTGCTGAAATAGTAGTAAAAGTAAACAGCGAACATGAATGGTGTAACTATAACTATGAAAAATGTGTAGTACATGTACCATATATGTACAATACAACATAATATAAATATTATAAACACACAATGAAGCATCTTTATCGATGTTCTCTGCATTCTAAATAAATAATGATATGAGTTAAGGGATATAAGCCAGACAAAAAGTATAAGTGACACTTGTTGTTAATGTTTTTGAACTTTTTCAACTTCTCGTATTTGTTAATCCAGTTGTATCATTGTACAAATGCTTCTTACTCGCATCTCCCAAAAGGCTGGTATAATGCTCATCCATATCGTGGGACCCCATTTGTTTCCTTTGCTGACAAGTTAGGTAGAAAACCGATCATCATTGTGTTCACAAGTGTTTTCTCAAATATCAAGTCTTTAACTCTTTCCATCAGAAGATACGGAAGATCATGCGACATGCAAAATTGATCAAAGCTATATCTTTTAATGTTAAATTAGAGTGGTCACTTTATTTTGTTCCGTTTTTGGCAGTAAGGATAAATCTATATAAGTTTCATTTTAGGAACGCTTTGGAAAGAAAAAGGAAACTCCGAGTATTCTACTTTGAATTCAATAAATACGTTCTTCGTGGCTTCGTTATTGGCTAGTAGTTCTCATCTTTTGTCGAAATATCCATTCATAATAATTGTATGATCATCAACAACAGTTAAACCAGGAAACTGATTTGAAATACTATCTAGTGTCAATAATATTTCCACTCTGTATTTTGAAAAACCATTTTCGCAATTTTCTGATTTCTTACTACATCAGTCTTTCTTTTCACAAAAACATTTATTTCCATGTTTCGTCTTTTCTTCCGTTATAACATCAGCCAGTTGAATCTTTAATTGCAGGACATTTCATGAAACTTGCGTCATTTGCAGTTCACAACCGAAAACGAGATTAACGAGCTTTCAAATTTGTTCCTTAGTAGTATTTTATTTGTTTAGCTTTCTTTCTGATTTTAGAAACTACGCTTTAGGCGGGAATTTCAAATTGTGACGCGCGTTTTGAATTTAATATAATCATGTGACTTTGGGCGGGAATATCAAATTGTTCAAGAAATTCATTTTAAATATTCACAATTAGATTTATTGTTGTATAAAAGGAGGTTATAATGATAAAATAATGTTCTATACGAATGTTTTATACAAAATGCATATCGTAAATCTTGTCAAAGAATAATATAAATCCATTATAAAAAAGTTGAGAATCAGAATGCACAAAATCTAAAACATCACAAAATAAAATACAGAAAAATGTACAAATATAGTTTGGCAAAGGATGCATGAACAATAATTCTGAAATACCAAAACCACAACCTGATGATTCCCTCAACTTTACAAATCTGTTTGGAAGTGATCACCAAATGAATGATTTGGGACTAGTCAAATTATTGGATCCACTGGAGAAGGTAAATGACACCATAGAGTTATTCCTCACGATAAATTCAACAGTTCAGTGTTTTCATAAACTCAGAATTCACACAAAGAGATGGACACCTTTCTTAAGACCAAGTGGAGTGTCAAGTTGTGGCTTTGGGGTCCTTCAACCGGCCGAAGCTGACCCCTCTAAAGGAGCGAACTCTGGCTTTCGACTTGAAGGACGAGGTGGATGATCCTGCCATTGAAGGAGGAAGGAGGATGGAGTTGAAGGAGCTCGTTGATTCCGACATTTCCGGGTGGTCTGTGTGGTAGGCGATCGTCTGTGAGGTTTCTCCTCTCGGCTGTGGAGGCAAATATCGCGTTTACAATCCAATGACAAGTTTGAAATAGGAGAAGAAGGACCTACATTTTGCAGATCCAGCTCCGATAGGGCGTCCGTCTGGATCATGTCTATCACCGCATAGTTGGTATTGTCCACACCGTACGCTGGGACCCGGGAAACGGTGGCCGCTCGCTGGCTCTGTGTCGATTCGATGGCTGAACGTTCTTCTTCTCCTGAGGAGACGGTACGAACACGCGAGGGATGTTGTTGAATGTCCAACACTGCGTAGCGAAGTCTACTGCTCCCATTGCTGCTAAAATAAGAAATACAAGGTATTTTTTCAGGTGTGATTAAGTTGATAATAATCGTTTTCTAAATATCAAAATCTAATATCTTTGTTATATAGGCAAAATTATTAAAATGTACTACTTATAACTTAAATAGTAATATATTACTTATAACCTTAATAGTAATATATTACTAATACATATTAATTATACATAAAATAATATGATTAAACAGTTTCTTCAGTCGATACTAAGTAGAACTTTGTTTTTATTCCAGCATTTTTCGATTATGTCAATTATATAAATATAATAATGATGAAATACCTTCCTGGACCGCCCGGAGAATTATTTCCCGCAGGTGGAGAACTGCTCATGCTGATAGAGGGAGGTCTGTTATCCACTGGAGCATAATTCCTCGTCGGGTCCAATACTTCAAGAGGTGATGTCGGAGGTGGTGGTCCTGTTTGATGAAGAGGGGGTGGTGGAGCGTTGCCGTTGAGGTCAGATATGTTGACATAAGTTGGATCTGGCGCCCAGTTCATATAATTATGCTCCTCAGTTTCGGGACTGTTGTCTGTTGAAAGAGAGAAAGGAGAAAATAAGAAATGAGATGAGAGGGAAGGAGGCATGATTCACAACTTACTGCTGGGCAATGCTCTGGATTGATAGGAGTGAGTCATCATTCTCGGCTGACAACTGGCTTGTCTCCCAAAAGAGATCGGCCGTGATTCCATACTAGAGAGAAAACCACCTCTCAGTTCCACCTCGTCTGCCGAATGAGCCATCTGACTGGAAGACTTGCCCAAGAAGTGTCTCTTGTCGACGTATTCCGCACCGGACCTGGGCTTGCTTTGTTGAGGTGCCCTTGAAATGGTGCCCTCAAGAGATTGATGACAAAAGGCATGGTTGCACGCATGGCCCTCTATAGCGATGCTGCCCGCAGTCATGAATGAACACGTGAAAGAGGAACTGAGATCGTGGTAGCACGGGGAGCAGGGTTCGTGACCTGGAAGAGGATTGTGCAAGGAGATGGTTCTCAAGGAGAGATAGCAATAGATGTTATAGAACTGGAGGTGAAAAGAGGAGAAATCGAATATTTTCGTAAATTCTTCTTCTTGGTGGTAAAGAGGAGAAATATGATATTTTTATGAAATTTCCTAAAATTGCTTTGCATCAAGTAGCTTAGCATTTAATTATGTACCGAGTGAATTTTGACGATCATATCTTGTATAGAACACGAGGTATAAAGCTTCAAAGACATAATTAAGATGTGGTTTTTCAGTAAATGCAGCAATTCTTCTCGTATTTTAGCATCATCATTTAATTTGCATGTTTGCCAGCAATAGAGCGCATTTTGAAAAATTAGATATACCATTATTGAAATTTATAAAAATAGACTTTTAATGAAATATAAACTACGTATTATAAACTGCACTGTACAGTTTCACAGCAGGGTTTAGACAGCTAAATGTTTGACTACATTATGTCGTTGTATCTCTGGTCAAATAAATAATTCTCAATGAAGAGGTGGTGTTATGATTGAAAAGTATCAACATTGGTCATGGGGTTGAGTAGATTTTCCGAATGTGCAATTAGTTGGAGACGAATATATTGCCTAATAATGTCTAATAAAGTAGATATTACATCGTTGAAACACGATGTTACTAACAGTTATGGGACAAATTGGTCATCATGAACTGCGATGTTTAAAAAACTCGGTTTAGCTAAGAGCTAACACAGTTTACGGCATTTCAATACTTTTGTGGTAGGAGCTAATATTCTTTTGCCGTTTTGGATATTGAGTCGATAATTAATAAATGAAGACTTTATTTGGCTACGTCTGTGTGCACTCTAAAGAAGGGTTCCGCTGTATTTACGGTGACCTTAAATTGAGGGCAGGTTATCAGATGACTGTGCCGTATTCCTAATTGGGACAGTACAATAACAGATTTTATGAAAGGGGTTACGGCAAATCACATTGTATTGTTAGATTATACTTCCAGAAAGAACCGGTGTAACTGAGTGAGAAGTACAGCTGACAGCTACGTCACGAGGGGCGCACTGGTGGCTAATATAGGTTAGAGAGTGCAACCTGTTCGGTGACGTCATAGGTAGCTAGAAACATAAACTGCGGAATGTAAGTTGGAATAATCCATATTTCCACATTATTATAGAGGAATTTGTTGCCGTCTGGTCGGTTGAGCATAAAGATGACATTTAAGACCGCAGAGGAATATCATTAAATAATAATAGATCAATAAAAGTGTAGTTGAAGTTTTCTTAATATCTGTGCACATGAAAAGCGGTTATCAGTTCTGCAGATTAAAGATAAGGGAACACTTGTTGGTGTCAAGGATGACGGGGCGGGAATACCTTGTAGCTAGACGAGTGAGGTGGTGGAGCCCCTGCACAACTCTACAGAGATAATTAGAGGTTGCTACAAAGGTTGACGACAAACTTGATCATAAAGTCAACAATAGGTTTGGTAGTGGGGCACTTCTCAATGTCAATAATGAGAAGACGAACGTTCACCTTAGTAACTCGGCTAGTGAGTGTACTGAACAGTGTGAATCATCAAATCACCCCTCCACCACAACTATTGATAGAAACAAGAGCACAAGGCCTCACCAACATGCTCGCTAACCGTCCTCCGCCTCCGAATCATCCCGTCCGAGGAGTCGAAGCTCTCGTAGTCATCGGAGAGGTCGCGGCTGCCCTGCATCTGAGGGGTGGTGACGGAGCCCGCGGAGTGGGGGGTGGGGGGCAGTGGGGACCCCCTCAAGAGCTCGGGGGGGTTGGGGGCCTGTTCTGTTGACCTGCGCGGCCTCCAGAGAGAGTTCTGGTCCGCACCGGCCTCCCTCCAACTGCGCATTGCCTCGATGTTGGCATAGTCACCCTCGAGGTCGGCCGAGCTCACCATCATGCCGGGCGTGGGGCCTGCAGGGGGCCATGGCAACAACAAGGGGGCTGTTATGTAGGTCACTGACTAGCGAAGGAGGTCAAGTGTGTTCCTACCAACGGTGGCCTGCAGCCCTGGAGACAGGTCGTCGTCGTCATCCGTGAAGAAGTGCCACCTCAGCGACACCAGCGGCGGCTCTTTGCTCGGCTCCAGGGTCTCAGGATCCACTCGTCGGGGCGGCGAGGACGCGCGGGGGGGTCGTCCTGGCATGGGGTGGGCGGAGGAAGAGGGCCCTCTTCTACCCCGTGGTTGTTGGGGGCCGCCGCCGTCCAGCTGGTCACGTGACGGTGGGTCTCCTGTTGAGAGGCGGCAGACAGGGGCCATCCCTCCCGTCGTCGAGTTGGAGTTGGACCTGGAGAGAGAGGGAGAGAGGACCTCACTACAAGAAGTCTTGTGCAACACCTGCCGGTGACCTACTTAAAGATGAACATACCTAGTGACCTACTTGTAGATATTCGGTGACCCACTTGTAGATAAAAATACCTGGTGACCTACTTATAGATAAACCTAAAGGTGACCTACTTATAGATAAATCTACCTGGTGACCTACTTTTAGATAAACACACCTGGTGACCTACTTTTAGATAAACATACATTGTGACCTACTTATAAACATCAATCCACCTTTTCAGTAAATAAAAAAATTAGACTATCTGATTTGGCGGAGTGTGTCAGAGAGGCACATAATAAAATACACAATACAATTAATGCACATATATAATAGAATTAAAATTAAAACAGTCTCTGTGATAAAAATGCGCTGATAAAAACTGCAATACAAGCCAAATTAAATTTTAAAAGAAAAACCCTAAGACGTTTCGACTCGAACCTTTTGTATTGTATATTTTTAATTAGACAGTTAGGTATGCAGTTGGGTTTTCTCCTCTACGGTGGTGTCAATTTTGATCTTATGAAGGTGTCCCTGCCCGGGGATATGAATACCCATAACACCATAAGCATGGCCACACAGTGTTCTCACTCTTAAAACCAAATAATCTCGGTCATTTCCTAGAGAAAAGAGTTTCCTAACGTACACAAACTGCACTGCAACTCCTCCAAAATTTGAGTGAACAGAGGTGGCCTCTATTATTCTAGTTAAGTGCACCAAACCATCCAAGTGTTCGCAATTAAAACACCGTTCTTGTCTGGGTGTGAGGGTATTTGTTTTTTAATTAGAGCTGCTTGTCTGTTATTGAAAACAATTAAAGAGAGACCCAGCTCTAAGCAGAGAGTTATAAGCAGGTGACCTTTCCTCAAATGTGACTTCTAATTGAACAACCCGAACGAACAGCAGACAGGCAAGTACTTTGTGCTGAACACACACGACTCTGGCGGAAAACTGGGCCACTGACAGCCCTACCCTGGCATTGTGTTCAAATCGAAAGATACAAGTAACAACAATGAAACAAGCTATACACCCACCGTGTTCGTAGGTAGGGCACGTCAGCACCCGAACCGTCCGTGGATTGCCTGAATTCTCGGATGGTGCTCAGCCGACTTTTGAGCGTTCCTGCCTGAGAGTGTGGGCTTGGAGGCTCGGTGCTGGGGTGGTACTGCGGCTGTTCAACTGTGGCGGGGCTCTTTTGGGGGCTGCTGAGCCCACTGCTGGTGCTGGGGGTGGATGTTCGTCCCCCCTGTGAGGAGGAGGAGGTCGAGGAGAGGGATCCGCGCAGGGGGAGGGGGGCGGGCCTGGTAGCGGCCCTTCGTAGGGCCAGAGAGGAGGAGCTGGGGTCCAGGGGGGTGGTTGTGGTGGCCTGAAGAGGGCGACATTCTGTTTAAATAGTTTGCAGAGGTGCGAGGTAGAACGACACTACTTTAAATGAGCTAAACTAACAAAGCGACGACCTTTGATCTACTCCGGGTATGAGTGGGTGCACGCACTTAACCAACCACCCAGGCCTGGATCACTGCACCTGCGTCACGTAGAGTTCTTTTATTCACACAATACAACAACATGATCCAGGCCGCTTGGTGGTTGATGAGACGGCTCTCTCACAATCAGGTATCAAACAGTCACCTGCACCCCTTGTGGTAAATCAATAAACAATCGATAAACAGTCACCTGCATCCCTTGTGGTAAATCAATATACAATCGATAAACAGTCACCTGCACCCCTTGTAGTAAATCTCTCAAAACAATCGATAAACAGTCACCTGCATCACTTGTGGTAAATCTCTCAAAACAATCGATAAACAGTCACCTGCATCCCTTGTGGTAAATCACTCAAAACAATCGATAAACAGTCACCTGCATCCCTTGTGGTAAATCAATAAACAACCGATAAACAGTCACCTGCATCCCTTGTGGTAAATCAATAAACAATGGATAAACAGTCACCTGCATCCCTTGTGGTATCGATCGAACCATATCGACGTACTCAGACTTGACACTGGCGGAAGAGCCCGCGTGCAGTCTCGACTCCCCTGATACTTCGAACACGTCGTCATCGTTAGCGGGCGGCGGTGGAGGCGGCGGCCTTGAGAAAGTGGTCAGTGACAGTGGGGGCTGGGCGGTCTGCCCTCCACCTCCACCGTCCACCTCAGCGGTTCCAAAGGCGGGTGAATGCGCGCGGAACTGGGTGCTAGGACGCAGGATGTCTTCGTGGGAGCCGTTATCTGTGAACCGTCGCCGGAGCCTACAAAACCGGTGGGTATTGGTCACGTGACTTCTTCAGAGGGGAGCGGCCTTACTGCTTACTTTTTAAATAGATTTTTGGTGCCTCCAGAGGAGCTCTTGAGAGTGGCGTCGCTCCAATCCGCCTGGTAACTGGTCATCATGTAGCCCTGTTTGCCCGCTGAGTTCTTCGTCTTGGAGGACGGCTTTCGGCCGAGAGTTATGAAGTTGTCCACCTGTTCACAGAGAGAAACCGGCGGTTATACAACTATTTCCGTCTGCTGATATCCAGAGACCGCATTTAATGTGAGAATAAAAGAGCTACACGATAAGGTCCAGGCAGCTGATCATGTCTCTGATCCAGATCTCCAAGACCAAAGATCACAGTTCAAGCTATCTCGGTAGCAACCCGTGCTTGTAGCGCATCACGTGCGCTATTTTCTCACCAGATTTAAGTTGAAATATGTAAACAAGTATAAAGAGTTGAGCTACCAACAAAACATTATTAATTCAGCGAAGATAGATCAGGGATACCACTACGAAGAGAAGATTGCAAGATTCATTTCACTATTTTTTTGTGAATAGATAATATAAAAACGCGAACAAAGGTCAATCTTGAACATTAAATATAATGAAACCTTCGTCTGACTGTAAGAGGATACATTATCAATTGTGATAATACAACAATAGCGTCGTTAGGGTATGTCAAGTTTCAACTTCGGAGTAGAATAATAAATGTTTTCAATAACTTCTACGCATTTGAATAATACCATACTATAGGTAATTATTTCTAAAATATTCTTGCAAAAGTCAATTAAATATCTAAAAGTATTAATCAATTAAGTTACTGTGATGGGGGGTGAAATTATTCAAATAAACAGACGACAACAAACAGCATGAATTAATCAATCAATAACTATTTTCAAAAGAATTACTGTCGCTATTAATCTATTGGTTGTTAGACAATTCAAAAGAGCGAATTCTATTGGGCGAAAGCAGAACAAAGCAAACATCAATGCGCTGAGTCATGCAAACAACAAAATCCAACTTACGTCATCCTGCTAAAAGTTAGATAAAAGCAACATACAGTTAGAACAAGATAATAACACGTCATTATTGAAGGAGCATATAGATAATTATAATGGAACCTACCCTGATTTGGGCAGTTCTGTCCCCAGCGTCGGTGAAAGAGCGGCTCAGCGTCGATTTATCCTTGGAGGCTTTGTTACGACGATAAGTGAGAAATCCAGACATCCCAGCCGAGTAGTTGTCGTTGTTTGTCCTCGAGTCCGCGTTGATGATGGGGTTGCCTTCTGTTTGTGAAAGTTGAGGGGGTGTCTGTTGATAGTACTGTTGCGGCGACCTAAACAGAAGAGTTAAGGAGAGGAACATGTCGATATAAACTAGATCCACAACCTCATACGGCGGCCAATTCATTTCGCTAATAAGTGTTCTAGATTTGAGATAATCTTCAGTTTGCCACCTTGCCAAATGTGCAGAGGATTATTTCATTCAGTTATTTTCTGACAAACTAATTAGGATAACATGAGACTGTGGTCAGACTACAAATATAACACATTGACAAATTACCTTCCTTTGGAGAAGATAACGGCAAACACATCGCCTCCTATTTGTGCAAATGTCATTACAGCAACTATTAATATTCATTAAAGTACCGAAATGGAAGCCACTAATATCATGGCTAGCAACATTCTTGGTTACAAATGGAGGGAATAACACTGTAAAGTATCTGTGGTTAATCCTTACTCGTCGGCATTCATGTGGAGGTAGCCGTGGCCACTCAGCTGTCTAGCTGGCCGGGAATTGGGGAGTATGGGGAGGGCTGGTCCGGTTGGTATTACATCGGGAGAGGGGGCAGCCGATGGGTATATGCAGTAGTTATCGGACATGGTCATCTGAAGAGAGGAGGAGGCCCGTCGTGTCAGTTGGTCATACACAAAAGAGAACAGCGAGTCTGCACCTACCCCAGGGTCAGGAGTCTTGCACATCCTTCGCACCCCGTTTTCTCTCGCTGGCTCCATCTGCACGGGGCGTGGAGCGGTGGAAAACCACTGCCGGTCGAGGTTGTGCCCGGGCAGGTAGCTCGACAGGGCCAGGTCTGGGGCAGGAGACAGCGGGGAGATCTGTAGGTTCTTGAGGGAGTCTGGAAGGCGGGTTTGCACCTCCTTGTGAACCTTTCTGTAGAGCAGGTCTGCTTTGTCGCACCGGAAGACGAATAAGCCGAACCCTGACGGTGAAAATCGTTGTTTGTTTTATTTTAGAGTTGTAAAGAAAACACAAAGCGGTGAGGAATTAATTAATTCGACGCTGTTCCCGATTGATCAACGTCAGAAAACTTCCCTCAGTGGGAATAATCTGTCAGTTGCTACCTTTGCCATCCTGCAGTTCCCCCTCCAAACAAAACTGGCCGAAGCCAGAGGTGCCTTCGCTCGTAGCAGAACCAGAAGAGTAGCCCAGCTGAAAGCTCTCCATGTCGCCGAACTCGTTGGGGCCGTACGCCGCTATTTCGTGCATTTTCCAGACGAGCAGCATCTTGGGGAGGGCGCTCGACCCAACTGCCGGGTCTCCAACGAAGCATATCCGATCCCCTTGGACGTGCAGACAACCCTCTTGGCCGAGGGAGAGTTTGTTACCGCAGTCTGCCCGAAGAAGCTTCACGTGGAAGTATTCGTCTAATTCACGAGAGAAGAGGGGGAGTGGTTGTCAATAATACAGAGATTGATTGATAATGTTTATTTATATCTCTATGATTTCCTCTCTATATAATGTATAGTACAGTTATATCTCTATGATTTCCTCTCTATATAATGTAC
>JAUZNC010034747.1:0-14972 GCA_034780395.1 Vannuccia rotundouncinata
TATTAAGTGAACAAGAGTAAATAATACCTTACATGTTTTAAGAATGTAAAAATCAAACATATTAAATCAGTAAATATCGGCTGAAATATAATTCACATCGATATTAAAACATTTTAAATACTCACCTATGAAACGATACAACATTTCCATCATGATCTTTTTGGCCGTAATGCCAGGAACAGTTGACAGCAGTGCAATTAACATCCAAAATTTACAACATAAAATATGGCAGGAAATGTTTTTTGACATACAACGGAGTATTTCAAATGTCTTCAACAATGGTGGCAAGTAAGCATTCTAGTAAAATATAAACTACGTTTTAATTCTGTGGTTCCACTCACAAAAGCCTTCACTATAAAGATTATAAGTTTTCTTGCAATCTGGGCATGATGCTCATTTGTATCTATCTGTAGTTGAGATGATGGGCCTTGATTGTGATAGTGCAGTATTCTAATGCCTAATTAAATGTAGACAGAGCAGATAAGCAGGAGGATAATAGTGTTGTTTCTTGCCATCTCCTTATTCTCAACTAAGGCAATGACTTCATTCACAGGTGTCTGAAGGATGTTAGAAGCTCCAAGGACTTCAAGACATATATTGGTGTCTGTAATGCCACTTAAAACAACATCAAAAATGATGTGATCTGTGTAATCCATGTTTTCTCCACAACTGCAAACGGCCACAAAAGAACCTGTTTCAGCTTTTTTGCAAATTCTTGCAGCAAAAGACCTGAATGTTTCATCATGTCCTTCATTGCACTGAAGGAGTTTGGTATGTAAACCCTTTATTAACCCCTATAGTAATTGGGATGACTGCTAATGATCAAATTTCTAAGAGCAGGCTGGGGAGTGTTTGTCATATGTCATTAGAATTTGATTTCAGAAGACTGTCATCTAAGGTGGTCCCTGCACATTGGAAAAACTGTGAGGGTTAAGGGGGCTGATGTGTCATTGACACCAGATGCAATACAGAAAACCTCTCAGGGTTGCACAAATACATTCCATTCTTCAGAGTTAATTCCAAAATATACTTAAGATCATTCTAATCTTGGACCACATGTTGCAATTTTTTGTACTGGTTGTCTGTGGCTGTTGTTGATGTGCAAATGCATGATTGCTCACTAGAGAAATGGCTAGTGCCTCTGAGATGTCATCTGTCTGAAAGTTACATTCGGGACTGAGAAGGATACAATTACCATTTTGATCGGATTATTGTTGAGTAATTGGTTTCTTCATAAAGAAAACTTATTGTCAAATTTAGTTATTTATTTGACAATGAAGAAACCAAGTTTCTGAAATACAAAAAAAATAGGTGAACATAATATAATGAGCATGACAATGTATAATAGCCATGTGAAATAGAATAAATAATATATACTAGTAAAATGTAACTGTTATCTATAATAAGTATGTATAGATATGCATGGGGTAAATGAGTATATTGCTACAAAAGAAAAAATTCGTCATTAAAAAAGTAAGTTTTATTAAATGTATTTGTTAGAAAAACTGTATTGATGGAGTCGATAATTCAATTTAAATATTTTATTCACAATTTTATGATATTAATTTAACTTATCAAAATCTATGTCAACAAATTGTGTCCTTTGTTTCATTTATAAACAAAGAGTAAAAATTTTAAAAATTGGATAATCAAAGAAGTTTGTATTATTTCTTCAATAAGTGAAACAAATAAAACATTATAAAGGATTTTGTTTCATTAAATTCAAAAACAATAATTTTACAATGACAAAAATCCAATTGAAATTTACATTTAATTATGTCCATCAATGAATCCCATTTTTTAGAGTATATCTATATTTGTTGGGTTTCTCCAGAGCAGTGATATGCAAAAGTAGTTAAAATCAATAAGCTCTAAATTTGTGGTAAACAGTTTTAAACAAATATACAATGTCAAAGATAAACTTTCTGAACAAAGTGGATGGTAATAGACAAGAAATTATTTAACTGCAAACCATCACAAAGCCAAAAGTACATATCAAAATTTGAACCATATACATACTGGTTTGGTGGCTAGCATGGTACCACTATACTCACTTTTAAACTTCAGTGGATATTAAGCTTTATTAACCTTTTACCAAAGGTATTATAAAATTCCAATTTTCAAAAACATATGTTTGCCTTTCCTTCTGTTAAAAATTCAAAATATATACAATATATCAGCCAATAAATAATCAAATATTGTGATTTGAAATTCAGTGGATGAATGTGATTTTCATTCTTCTTTATTATAATTCTAAACTAATTTTATAAACTTTGTTATTATAAAAAGTAAATAGTTTGTAATGTTGATTTTTTAATGTGTACAATACAATAAATGACTTGGTAAGTTGTTTGATAATTAATACAATTTATAGATTTTAAAACAAATGTATTAATTACTATACTTAATACATTTGATAATTATTACAACTTTAACTGGGACAATTGATGTATTAATTAGCACGTGTTTACTGTACATAGTATTTTTACAGTCATATTTTTCTATTGATATGTGTACCTACTACTGATAAAGCAATTTTTTTCAATAATATAACATATTATATTATTAATTGTAATTGTATATAATAATCCATACTATTTGAAAAATGGAATCATATTATGAATTGTCTACTAATTGAAATATTAGAAAATGAATATACAGAAAATATATTCTGAAATGAAATATAAGTAGCCAAAGAAATATAGAAAGTGAGTTTTATATTACACACTAATTAAGTTTTTTGATTTATTGTCAACATTCCCCTAGTTGGATAGCCAAAGAAAATAGTGAGCACATTTTGAAGCAATGTTTTATTCATCAAATATCATGCAATCAGAGTCTACTTGATACTAACATATAATAATAATGTGCAAAGTTGACTTGATCTACAGAATGTATAGAATATATTCTGTTTTCTCACTGATAGAATGATTAAAATAATTTTAGGGCATCAACATGGTCTATTGATTTAAGGAAACATACATTAAAATACAATTCCAATCCTAATATAATTTGTGAAATGAAAATTGTAGACATACGAATGTTGCCACACCCATTGGTAAAATATTTTTTAAATTGACAATGGAAAGCAAATAAAGAAAATAACAGCAATCAAAATTATTGTTAATATTTTATATTGTTAATTTTTGCCAATGTATTTACAGTATATACAACAAACTAAGTTGGAAATAATTGTATTTTTACAACCACTTTTTATGAAATAATTTTTTAAATATATTAATAATTTATAGTTATTATTTTTAAACTTTCAAATAGTAAACAATTCATATTTTAAAAAATACTACTATTAATTAATTTTATAAATATATATCCTGGTCAGTTTCTAACTGAATAATTTACTGTTATTTCTTTTAGCTATTTATAATAATTGCCCTCATTGGCCTCTGGAATGAATAAAACCCAGCCTGGTATTGCCTAACTATCATACATAAAAACTGGCCTATTCAGGAAAATAACTTTTTTTTCAGGTTAAGCTTATCTAGAAAATAACAATTTATTGTCTTTAGTGCCTAACTTTAGTCCTTTATAATCATTAACAAATCAATATTCATTACTCTATTACTACAATATATTATCTATTATTGTTTATTATATTTTTATCTGGGTAGGCGAATATTTTTATATATAATATTATTAATGATAAATGATTTGTGCTAGCTTTTATTCATATTCCTGTGCTTGAAATGATCAGTTTTGATTCTCTGAACAGTCTGGTTAATATCTAATCTATAGATGCTACAAATATTGCCTAACTGAGGCAGTGAATAAAAACTGGTGGATTAAATAAACATGGACTAAATCTTCTATAATCAACATTATTTTATATTAAAATATTCACTGATCTAAATAAAATAGAAAAATCTATAATAAATTATTGTAATAAATATAAAAAACAAATATTTGAATTAAATACCATTATATAACAAAAAAATGGAAATAATGTAATGATATACAAATGGTGTGAAAATCTTGAATATATAGATCATGAAAGGTCTGAAGATATAAAGCATTAAAGGTCTGAATATATAGATCATTAAAGGTCTGAAGATATGGAGCATGAAAGGCCTGAAGATATGGAGCATGAAAGGTCTGAAGATATGGAGCATGAAAGGTCTGAAGATATGGAGCATGAAAGATCTAAAGATATGGAGCATGAAAGATCTAAAGATATGGAGCATGAAAGGCCTGAAGATATGGAGTATGAAAGATCTAAAGATATGGAACATGAAAGGTCTGAAGATATGGAACATAAAAGGCCTGAAGATATGGAGCATGAAGGCCTGAAGATATGCAACAAATATATCCATTAAATATCATTTTTTTAAACTTTAGATCTAATAAAAATTATTATAGTGAATACCTAGTGAATTTCTTACTCATCTATTCATCTAAATTACAATATATTTATTTGAACATTACTATTTCGCCTTTATATTTCATGAAAAGCACACACTAATTAAGAGGATTTTAAACTTTAACATTAGACTCGTAATTAATAAATGAACGGTATTTAATATATGTATATTTCATTATTATGTAAATTATATTATTGATTTTAAATTTGTATAGGTCCAGTTAATATGCGATTGAAGCACATTAAGACTCTGCTACCTCCACAAGATGGGGAAGCACGTATCACCTGCATAACATGGTCTCCCAATAATCTCAAGTGTGCAGTTTGCACCAGTGATCGTGTTATAATTCTCTTCGACGAGCATGGCGATAGACGTGACAGATTTGCTACAAAGCCGGCGGATGCTAAATATGGGAAGAAGAGTTACATTGTCAAGTCAATATCATTCTCCCCAGACTCCACCAAGCTGGCGGTAGCACAGACTGACAATATTATCTTTGTTTACAAAATTGGTGAAAAATGGGAGGAGAAAAAAGTAATCTGCAACAAGTTTGTTCAGCAGAGTGCTGTGACTTGTATGATATGGCCGCCAGAGCAACCGATCATTTTTGGACTTGCAGATGGCAAAGTAAGAGCCGCCAATACTAAATCCAACAAGTCCTCAACCATCTACAATGCCGACTCATATGTTGTATCACTGGCCTCCAATCAATCAGGAAAGGGTTTTGTGTCTGGTCATGCTAATGGATCTATTGTTCGTTATTTCTTTGATGATGAAGGCTCGGGAGATTCCCAGGGGAAAATAGCAACACACCCCAGTCCGCCGTATGCCTTAACATGGGCGGGCACAACTGTCGTTGCGGCCGGCTGTGACAAGCGGATTTATGCCTACAGTCGAGATGGCCGAATGCTCCAACAGTTTGACTATAGCCGAGACGATGACGAAAAGGAGTTTACGGTTGCAGTGTGCAGTCCCAGCGGTCAGTCTGTTGTGGTTGGCAGTTATGATCGTATTCGTCTATTCAATTGGAGTCCTCGAAAGGGGTCCTGGGAGGAGGGACAGGTAAAAGAGATTCCGAATCTCTACACCATCACCGCATTGTCTTGGAAACGGGATGGATCAAAAGTTACAGCGGGAACACTATGTGGTGGAGTGGAGTTATTCGATTGCTGTCTGAAGCGGTCCATTTACAAGAACAAGATTGAAATCAATTATGTGAGTCCAAGTCAAGTTATTGTGCGAAATATGCAGACCGATAACAAATTTGTAGCGACATCTCATTTTGGGTATGAAATTGATGACGTGAAAGTGATGGGTGGTGACCGTTTCCTTGTTGCCCATACTTCCAATACGTTGATCGTTGGAGATCTCACAAGTGATAAGTTAAGCGAAGTTCCTTGGAATAGTACTGGCGACAATGAAAAATACTATTTTGAAAATGAAAGTGTCTGCATTATATTCAATGCTGGCGAGCTATCATTGATTGAATATAATTCCAACGAACTTCTCGGGTGCGTTCGAACTGAATTTATGAATCCCCACTTGATTAGTGTTCGAATCAATGAACGCAAACAACTTAAAGTGGAACAAAATAAGAAGTTGGCCTATCTAATTGATTTGAAGACCATCGCAATCCTGGATTTAGTCACTGGTTTTAGTTTGGGTCAAGTATCGAACAACTCGAAAATCGACTGGCTTGAAATGAACGAAACTGGTCGAAAACTCTTATTTCGTGATAAAAAATTGCAGCTACACCTTTACGATGTTGAAACCAGTACAAGTACCACAATCTCCAACCACTGCTCTTACGTTCAGTGGGTTCCCGGAAGTGATGTGGTCGTAGCTCAGGCACGAGATAATCTTTGCATTTGGTACAACATTGAATATCCCGAGCGAATTACTTCCTCATCTTTGAATGGCGATAATGTTGTCGACATTCAACGTCGAGATGGTAAAACTGAAATTATCGCCAAGGGAGTCACTACTCACAGCATCGAACTTGACGAAGGCCTCATCGAATTCGGCACTGCGATTGATGACGGTGATTATGGACGAGCTGTTGTCTACCTGGAGTCTTTGGAGATGGGAGGTGAAATAGAGGCAATGTGGCGCTCATTATCTAAGATATCTTTGGAATCTGGTGATCTCAACATCGCCGAACGGTGTTATGCGGCTCTTGGAGATGTTTGTCGTGCCAGATATTTGAATGAGACCAATAAGATTGTTGAAGAAATGGAAAAGTCTACTGGGAATGGGCTGCAGCATTACAGAGTACGAGCTCGAATTGCTGTCCTTGAAAAGAACTTTAAAGAGGCCGAAAATATATATCTTGAACAAAACAGTATTGACGAGGCGATTAGCATGTATCGCGAATTGCACAAATGGGACGAAGCACTCGAGGTAAGAATATCTTTGGTTTTCTTAGTCATTATTCTTTCGTGAGAATTTGGTTATCTGTTAATTGCAGATTGCTGAGGTAAAGGGTCATCCAGATTTGGAGACGCTTCGACGTACCTACCACAAATGGCTCATGGATTCAAATCAAGAAGAAAAAGCCGGGGAACTGAAAGAACGCGAAGGCGACTACATGGGCGCAATAACTCTATACATGAAAAGTGGACTGGCTATTAGAGCCGCCAGGTTGGCACTGAGTAAACCAGATTTGAGCAGTAACAATGAACTTCTCACACGTATTGCCCAGGTAATTATGCTGACCTCTCAGCAACCATGACTTTCGTCAGGGTGTTAATTCATACTTGAGTAATTGGGGCACTGTTGTTGTTTTTTGAACGCAGGCTCTACTTCAATCCGAGTTATTCGAGAAGGCTGGCGAGCTTTATGAGCGTATGCGCAACACACAAGAGGCGATGAAATGCTACCGACGTGGTAAGATTTTCCAGCGTGCTATTGAGCTGGCGAGGTCATCCTTCCCCTCGGATGTTGTACGTCTGGAGGAGGAGTGGGGAGATCATTTGGTGACAGTTCGTCAACTTGACAATGCCATTCATCACTTCATCGAAGCTGGGTAAGTTCATCTCTCCTTCACTTTTCACGAGAGACCGAATCTCACTGAGTTACTGGTCCTGACGTTTAGGGCTTACCTAAAAGCTGTCGAATCGGCGGTCAACTCAAGACAATGGACTAAAGCGAGCCATATCCTGGCGAACATGGACACGAGTGAGCGTGTGGAGGAGTATTATCGAAAGTTGGCCATTCATTACTCCTCCGTTCGGGAGTATGAGACTGCGGAACAGTGTTATATTAAGGCCAACTGTGTGCGCGACGCCATCAACATGTACAACGGTGCTGGTCTGTGGGAACACGCACATCGTCTGGCGTCTGGTTCCATGGACAGAGACGAACTGAGTGGGTGAGTTGATCTTTCATTATTCGTTATTTCATAAATGTAATTACTTTTCTGTACAGTTTCTTTTCTTAAATATTTAACGAATGCTTAGAATATGAATCATGAAATTGCCACTGTTGTTCGGCATAATTAATTGAGAAATCCTTTGATTCCCACCGGCCAGCATGTACCTTCGTCAGGCGACAGAACTCGAGTCAACTGGTAAGTTTAAAGAGGCAGAACGCCTCTATGTGACAGTCAACGAGGTGGACAAGGCTATCGCTATGTACAAACGTCATAAACTGTACAAGGACGTAATACGGCTAGTTCGCCAGCGTCACCCAGACCTCCTGGAGAAGACTTTTTATCATCTAGCTCAGGAGTTGGAGGCTGAAGGCAACTTTAAGCAAGCTGAGCAATATTTTGTTGAGGTATTTAATGCAACTTATTGCTGATTTTAGCCTTCTAATAGAAAAATAATTGTAAATGAAAACTTCCAATCCTTTGAAATATCCGAACCCCTGGTTCCAATTAAGGTTAAGAATTGTATACTGACTACATTTTGTGACTAAATGAATGAATTAAAGATGTTGAAAATGAGGAATAGGCCCCAATAATTCAACACTTGTTCAAAATTATTGATTTACATATTCAATGAAAATTGTAATAGCATTGTTTTAGCTATAATTAACTCTTTTCCTCAACGTGGACAGGTGAACGACTGGAAGGCAGCCGTGAACATGTACCGTACACAGGACATGTGGGAGGAGGCTTATAGAGTAGCCAACAATTCAGGGGAGACCGAGGCTCCCAAACAGGTCGCTTATCTCTGGGCGAAACATTTGGGCGGAGAATCGGCTGTGAAACTTCTCACAAAGTTCGCGTTGTTGGAGAAAGCGATAGATTATGCCGCGGACCACTGTAACTTTGACTTTGCCTTTGAACTGGCTCGTATCTCCTCCTCTGACAAGACACCAGAGATTCACAACAAGTATGCCATGTATTTGGAGGATGAGGGGAAGTTTGCAGAAGCAGAGGCTGAGTTTGTCAAAGTAAGTGATGGCCGTTCTTCGAGATAAAATACAATCTATATTCATTTGTTCAATTGGCATCCTCTTAAGTTGTTTCATCTTCGCTCTTCTTACTACATTCTATAAAACTATCCAACGTGTTAATGAAGGTCAGAGGCATTGCCTATCATAGCTTTATTTCGTTTTCTATTTTTATTAGTCTGGTAAACCACGGGAAGCAGTTCTCATGTTCGTACATAACCAGGACTGGGACAGCGCCCAACGTGTGGCCGAAGAGCACGATCCGGACAGTGTGGCCGATGTTCTCGTCGGTCAGGCGCGCTTCGCCTTTGAGGAGAAGGAGTACAGCAAGGCGGAGTCCTACCTGCTTAGAGCCCAACGTCCCGATATGGCCGTCAAGTCGTATCGCGAAGCGGGCATGTGGCAGGACGCTCTGCGGGTGTGCAAGGAGTACCTCCCGCACAAGTTGACCGCCCTGCAAGAGGAGTATGAGCGGGAGATGACGGGCAAGCAGGGCCGTGGAGCAGAAACTCTGATAGACCAGGCGCGACAATGGGAGGCTAATGGGGAGTATCTTCGGGCTGTTGAGTGCTATGTGAAGTTAACCACTGAAGTGACGGGCGACCACAAATTGCTCGAGAATATGTGGGTCAAGGCAGCAGACATTGCGGTTAAATTCCTGGGTGGTGACAAAGCGGAAAAAATTGTGAAGATCTTAGGACCCAGATTGTTAGAGATTGAGGTGATTAGCTCTTCATTTCAACCGTTTTATTGCTGCTTTTGATTGCATATCTGGTTTTGTGTTCCTGTAGAGGTACAGTGCAGCTGGGGAGCTCTTCCTCAATGTAGACTTGATTAAAGAAGCGATCGATGCCTTCATTGCTGGCGAGGAGTGGAATAAAGCGAAAAGAGTGGCCCGTGAGATGGAGCCACGCTTGGAGGCCTATGTTGACGAAAAATACAAGGATTCTCTCAAGGTGGGTTCTTGTTTATTTTAAAACTCAGAAAGATAGGCTTTATAGATAGGTTGCATACTTTTTGCAGACAGCGGGCAAGGCCGACCAATTGGCCGGTGTTGATGTACTGTCCGCTTTGGACATGTATGCAAAGCAAGGCAAGTGGGTCAAGTGTTTGCATACTGCGGAACAACAAGGGCCCCAGGTGTTACACAAATACACAGCTTTGTATGCCACACAACTCATCAAGGATGAGAAATCAGACGAAGCACTGCAGCTCTATGTTCAACACGGAGCACCTGCATTTCAACAGAATTTTAACATTTACAAGAGGATATTTCAGGTTTTTATTTACCGTATTTATTTCTGAGGATAAATTTGTGAAAACTTACAATTTATAAAAGAGTAATCAACCTAATCATTCGAATAATATTTCTAGATATATCATTAATTATGTTGCATACAAGTTCCATACAATTTATAAAGTGACCATTTTTTCAACAATTGAATTTATTCTTCAGACAGCGAAATAAATAGAAAATTATATTAGGGAAATGATATTTTTTTATTTCCGTCAATAAAAGAATTTTTTGTTCTATTTAAAAATTATGTTCGTATCACAAAAGATTATTTAATATGTACGACCTTTGGCGACGTAAAAATTATTTATGCGGCGCCCTGCAAATAGTGACTTCCTATTATTTAATATAGTGAATATGCACGTCCACATAAATCGATTTATTAAGTTTCTTTTCGACTCACCAACCCAGGATATAACTTCAATGCGCGGTACATGCACTGGAGGTTCTTATCAACTCTGGTCACAGCTTCGCGATGTTCTCATGGAACTCTGCAGTAACCTAGCAACAGACGGCGGGGTCAATCCAACGACTTGCAAGGAATTCGAGACAATGCTTCTAGTAGCGCACTACTACTCCATTCGCTCGGCTGCGATGTCGGCTAATCAGAACGGGCTGGACATGGTGTATACTCGTCTATCGGTGGCTTTGTTGCGGTACACGAACCTCGTGCCCGCAGACAAAGCTTTCTATGAGGCGGGAACCATGTGCAGGAAGATTGGGTGGGAAAACATGGCCTTTGTATTCCTCAATCGATATCTCGATTTGTTGGAAGCGATTGAAGATCCGGATGGTTCGGCAGACATGCTAGACAACACAGACTTCCAGGTGAGAATGTTTCCTCTATCTGTGTTTAGTACAATCGAGCCCACAACCAACCATTTTCTTCTCTCCATCACCCAACAGCAAACAGACATCCCCCTTGAGGTCCCTCTTCCCTCTAAACCCCACACAACCAGTGAAGAGTATGAAGAAGTGCGTGAATGGGTCCTCGCTGTCTCCATGGACCAGAAGTTGGAGCAGGTGTTGCCCAAAGACGAGCGTGGCGTTTTTGAAGCCAGTCTTAAGGGTGCGGGAGCAGGAGCTATGGCTAAACCATGCATAATCACTGGATATCCGGTTCTAAGCGACCCCGTAGAGTTCAAGACTCAAGGTCATGTTGCTAAGAAAGACGATTGGAACAGATTTCACATGGCAACCAAGATGGCGCACAGCTCAGAGTGTACGGATGTCTTGAAGTTTATCAACCAATGGTGCGGAGCGGCTCCTAATCCCAGCTATTCCTTCAAATAGTAACTCTCTATATGCGGTGATTATTTCAATATACTTGGCAATAATATATCTATTGGAATACTTGTTTTAGTTGTGATCTATATCTTAGGTTTTAATTTGTAAACACCAAATTGTGCAACATTTAATCTGTTACTTGTGTTATATTGATACACTAATGATTTAAATGTATGATTATTGTTTCTTGACTTTCACTTTATGTATGTTCTCTTTTATGACCAATTGTTAGACTATAATATATTTTACAATATATTATCATTATTTCATTCTTACTTAAGTCGGATAATAATCTGCCAATATTTTTTTAACACTTAAAATTATAATATTTCTAAACCTTAACAGGCATACACTAATGAATTAAAATTAACTTTATTATAGTAATTATAGTAAATGTGTGTAATATATGTAATACTTTAATTTTCCAATAATTTGGTCCGATTTTTTAAATTATATTAATTTATACAGGGTGTTTCATATGTCACGCCCCACTTTAAAAATTATATTAAAATTCGAAATCTATGCACAAATTAATTTCTATATTGATTATATTTATAGCTAGTTATTTTAAAGTTTGAAATCAATTCACAAATTAAATATAACTAAATTTAATTAAAAATATCACCCTTCCAAACTCACTATTCTCCATAAGCTTCAGGAAGATGACTTTGACCATAGACTCTAATTTTGCGAAATTTTTTGAGGAACAACAGGCTTCAAATCCAAAATTTTCTAATTTGATTTTATTCAGTGACGAGGAAACTTTTAAAACAAACGGTCAAATAAACTGACATCATTGCACCTTTTGGTCAAAAGAAAATCCTCACTGGATGGAAGGCAAGAAGACTGAAACTTTCGAGAAGGTTACTGTCTGGCAAGGTTTAGTTGACACAGCAATAATCGGCCTATTCTTTTTTGAAGGCAATGTCAATGGGTAAAATTACCTGGATATGTTGCAGACGTGGCTCATGCCCAATATTCTCAATACAGTCCTCGCACGTAGACAAAGAAGATTATGGCTTATGCAGGATGGAGCACCTCCCCATTTTGCATTTGCTGTCCAAAATTTTCAGGACACCACATTTGAAGGCAGATGTGTTGGGAGAAGAGTACCTGTGGAGTGGCTCTCACATTCACCCGATCTTAACCTTCTTGATTTTTGTATTTGGGGTTTTTTGAAGGACAGGGTCTATAGAACTCCTCCCTAAAATTTACAAGATTTGCAACAAAAAATTGTTAATCAAGATAACACTGTTTCAGCTGAAATATGCGGAAATATACATGGAAACTTTTCAGCGCGGATTATAATCGGTGCATTGAGCAGTACGGTCAACACATTGAACAGTTTGATTAAAATATGTTTCATTCACTTACTTATATGTACTTACTCTTTTGTAATGTGTTCAACAAATATACATTTTTAGAAATACATATTTTTGGAACTTACATCTTTTAATATTACTTAAAAGTGGGGGCGTGACTTATGAAACATTTATAGTCGCTCCATATTGTAACCATATGCAGAAAAGAGATAGCAAAGTTTTTATTACCGATTTACCGATTACCATGGTTTTATCAATAAACATAATTATATTTTAATGTTTAGATAAATTATTTATTATTTAGAAAAGTGTTGAAATGTATAAATAAAAATGGCGGTTATAAATTTATTAACATTTGTAGTATATATCCAAAAATCTGTTATAAAATGATATCCTATAATCACAAGTTATTTATCGAAGTAGTTCCTTATATGTAACCATATATTTTCAATTCTATACCTACCACCATTTCTTTTATTTTTGATGGTAACAATATAGTTTTCAATAATTGTTTGATATTCATCATATATATGATTCCATTTTTCAAATATATTTCAGGGGGGCCGGAAGCTTTTCTGAGCTTTTAAAGATATTTCTCTAAAAAATATTCCCCTTTTAAGATAGAATCATAAGCAGAATTATAAATAAAATTTTAAAAATAGCGGTAAAAAATAATAGGGGGGGAGGAATATCAGTGTTATTCCATATTTTAAACTGTGGCCGGGTGAGTGGCTAGTCAACTTTTCTATGTCCCTGGGTATGCTTATCATACATAATGGATATCTTGTTTAGCAATTCAGAAGATATTAATCCATTGTAGTTTTCGAGTATCGCAAAAGTTGGAAATTCATTATGGTCTTTGATATTCATAGTCAAATTGTCAGAACTATTTAAAAACAAGGTTCATATATACAATTATCAAAATTTCTTTATTAGTTATTTGTTAGTTATACAGCATTAAGACAAATTATATGGAAAATAGAACAAATGCATACCTGTCTGAGCAATAGAATATAACACGTGTGAATGTAATAGCTCTATTAATATCAAAAAGATAATTTATTTAAATTCTGAAATAAACTACTTCAAATGTTTAACCCATACGCGCTTATTCCTTGATCCATGAAATAATGGATTTCGGATGCAAAAATTTAGGTAATTAGGCAGCTAAATATGAATGGTAAATAAAATAGATATAAATAATTAATATAGTATGTATCAAATTGGTTTAAAATATATAAATGGTTGAGAAAAAATCTATAGTATATACTGTATCGATTGTATACATACAATATTATCGTTGATGTTTAAAATTTTACCTAATAGTTTTCATGCATTCTTCTTTATATCTATAACACATTAATTGGGACAATTGTTCTGAACAATTCTTCTGCTATTGAAATTTTCTTTTGAACAGATTTGCCACGAATGGATCAAATTAAATGGATTCTAGATTAGAATGAGCTGGAAATCCGGCTTGATTAAAAATTCTCTTTTCAATAGAATTGATCATAGCTAAATCGATAGCTTCAAAATATTGATCGATCGATAATTATATGATTCGATGTTTTCATAAATTAGATAGATTGCCTTCTTCATAGCGAATGGGTATTTTTCTCTTACTTAGCAAAAATAAATTCTCGTTATACAAAGGCTCTTTCTTTATATAGCCCCTAAAATTAGAATGCATCGAATGAACTATCAGACATTATTGACTCCATCGAGCGGATCCTTACTGTTTCTGCATCAAAGGTTGTCCACCAACAGAGGTCATAAAATATTAACTCATATGTTGCAAATTACTTGAAATTAAGTTTTACGTATGTCCAAAGATGAGCTCGTCCAAACTCTTGGTAAAATTTAGTAAATATAAGATTTAGCAGTATTTGGTAGAATAACTCGCTTAATTTATTGCTATAGACGTATAAATAAGGATGGACATTATGATTTTTCATCAGCTAATATAAGGACCTTTAACCCATCGCATCGTTTTTATTGCTCTGCAGAAGAGGCAATGCTCCAGGAAGAAACCTTTGTGAAATTAAACTGCCCTCCCTGTCTTCACATTATGTGAAGCATGTATTAGGATTCTCTCACATGTTTCTGTCTTCTGTATAACGGGGATTTTCGTCTGGGCCACCATCACAAGTAGTGAAGCGTATTTATTGGGTTGATCCAGTTTCAGTCATCATAATATTCGCAAACTCAGGCAAAGTTGCATATGTTGCAAATTACTTGAAATTAAGTTTTACGTATGTCCAAAGATGAGCTCGTCCAAACTCTTGGTAAAATTTA
>JAUZNC010034758.1:0-19428 GCA_034780395.1 Vannuccia rotundouncinata
AAGAAAACCACAGAAGAGTGGGCTCTGTTAGACCGTAACGCTGTAATTTTTTCAAGAGCAGGGAATGGTTTAGGCAAACGAAAGCTTTACTTAGGTCGCATAATATAACAACTGTGACTTCACTTGAATTCATTTTGTCTAAGAGGTTGTCACAAAGAACTTTAAGAGCAGTTAAAGTTGATCGTTTTGGTCGGAAGTCATGTTGACTTTCAGCAAGGTGGAGTTCAAGGTAGGCACTTAGTGGTTTACATATAAGTTTTTCGAAAACTGTATCTTTAACCAGTTAGTTTTATGTAGTGAAGATTTTTATATTATTGTATTTTACCTGTATGTATATTATGTTTCTATTACAAACTCCAATTTTACATAAACATTTCTATAATATATAACCAAAAAATTTTATAAGCTCCTAATAATTTAATTTATATTTTTACATTAAATTTATTTTGTAGTTTGCAATTTTTTATTCACAATTTTTGAATATATATTTTAATCAATTTATTAAAAATTGATCAATTCTTTCAAGTTTTCAATAGGAAACAGATTTCTATTTCCGCCCTTCCTCTATTAGGTATAACTTAAAAAATATATTCCTCAAATTATTTTTTCAGATTGAGGAATTAATGTTGAGTGATGTTATAAAATGTTTTTTGTAATATTATTCAATTTTATATTATTTATAAGAATATTCATGATTTTTTATATTTTTTGTAAAACAAAATTAACCATAATAAATATCTTTGTTATACCCTGTTTAATATTTTTAATTATTTCTTTTATTTCTAATATACGTCTTCAATTCCTAATTTTCTATTAATACATTTATACTGTCGAATCATAAAATCATTGTTCATCAAATTATTTAGTTTGAAATAGAAATTATTGTTTGTATTTTCATTCAGTTCCGTATGTGCACCATGACCCCTTGCACTAATTCTATCAAACCAATACCTATACACATTCAATAGCACACATCGTTATAAATATGTTTATAGATTTTTGACCTTATTTAATTTTAACAAATGTGTATTTCCATTTGTGTTTAATCTATGATACGAAATTTTACGCTCACTACATTTATTTATCAAATGGCTTTAAAATAGAAATTCGATTAAATAGATGAATCACAAATTATTATACCAACTAATTCTATTTATTATGTAACATTACATTGCAGTTTGTCACTATAGTCAAAGTCTAGTCGATATGATTATACAGGCAGTCATTATTTTCTTACTTATGATCGAATGTTTTATTTAAAACCATCGTTCTAATCGAAAATTTCCATTACCTCTAACCTTCTTGTAGTTTTATAAAACTGTGAATTGAACTCTGCTAAACCCATTGGTCCAGTGTTCCGTATTCTCTATAATGGCTTACCTACATATTTTAGACCAGAATATGTGATTCCTTGTGTGTGGCTTAGAACTTTATAATTTTGTGTGTTTAAAGTTTATCTACCTTTCCCTTAAAACCAAGGCTTCATATAAATTGGTCAAAAGAGTGTTTATTCATTATGTTGAAATGGTCCTGCACCTACATCTATGTTATACTAAGATAGCAGGCCAGTGCGAAGTGAGTGTTTGCTTACAGAATTTTGATTTTACATAATCTTTGTCTGCACACACACACACACTCACAAATAAAATCGAGCGATAAATTTATTTATTATAAAAATATAAGATAAACGCGATACAGAACATATTGTTTTGAACGATCGATATTAGCTATATATATATATATATATGTTATTTTATGCTAAAGTTTGTTTAATAGATTATTCCAATTTATGTCTGTTACTATCTGTGTACAACAATCGTGTACAAGCGCATACGTTAGTTCGGGAAATTGACAGTTTGTCCGGCATTTGTTGTAGTTTGTATTATTGTTGTGCTGTTTCTACTGTAAATTTATTATAATATATATTTTTTGTTGCACGTACAGATCGAACTAAGGTGCCTTTTACCTAACATTGAAACATTAAATATGCTATTCCGGTTTATCACATTTGGAAGTTTACATAAATAGGTCGTATTATTTTAGTAATGTCTGTCTTTTTCAGTACATATATAGCCACATTATCTTTATTAACAAATAGTAACAACCTTATTACTACTTATTTATTACCTTTCTCTTTTGCAACCCTTTAAACGTCATATTTTTCACACTTGCAGCAAGGATGATGATTTCCAGTCAATAGTTTTATTGTCGAATACGAAACTAGAAACGAATTTTGAAACTTTCCATTATCCATCCCTCCACCCCTTTTTTCATTACTTAATTCAGGCAAATATAAATGGGGCACAATTTAATGTAATGAGAGAATGACGCTCTCTATTTTTTTATATCCAGTCCGTTTTCCTTCAATCATTTGCGTCCCCCCTTAGCATTTCGTTTGCTCCGCACATTTTCCCAAGCTGTTTTTGTCCTTTACTATTTTTATTGATTTTCTCGCTATAAAAAAAGAGTGAGAAATATATAAAGAGGGGTGAATATTAAATATTTTCGTCCCATAAATTTATTGAAAACTGCTCTGTGAAATGTGTATTTTTTTGATTGGCTAAGCTGGAGGGGTGAGGGTAGGGGCGATGGGTTTTATTACTAATAATATTGTTAAAATAAGTGACGAGGTTTCTCATCTAAATTATTTATGAAATTAGAGAGTACCATGCTTAGTTCTAGTGCCTCAATGTTATTCTTTTTGCTCGAAATCTTTCTGTTTTCTCCCTCAACAACGTTCAAAATTCTTTGTTCCCCTTTTCTATTTGACCTTTTATGGCCCCCACTATTTTTATCGACATATCTGTGCAGTGCAGCCTCGTCTCGTTCCCCCCAATCTCTCTCGCCAAACCGACAAGAAACTTTAATTTATTTGAAGTGAATCACGTGTTACTCCTGACACGCACTTACCGTGTTATCGAACCCTCATCACCCAGTTACTTACGGGGATAGGGCGGTATATAGCCAAAGAATGGATGGCTAAAGCCACTCCCACAATATAATATAGTTCTTTCTTTTAAGATCTTTTTATTTTACTGACTGTATAATAATATAATGCATTATATTCGTCTATATCCCTGCCTACAAGACCTCTCATTTGCCTATTTGTTGTGCTTTCTCCAATGTTCTTTGTTTAGAAGGGTGGTTGGTATACAGATAAGGTTACCTCTATTCTAAACTATAAATACAGCACCACTCATACACCACTAGTCTTTTCATGAATAAGAATAAATTAACTGATTTTGTGATGTGGTGGATCTCTTATATGTTATAGTGATCTTTTCGGCTTGTTTATATTTCTCAAGCAAAGATACACAATTATACATCAACTATTATTTTAAGTAAATTTATATGAAAATGTATATGATAAAATCGCAATATAAAAACCTATTACTTTTTACACTATATTGTCCTTTGAGAATTGATAACATATTGCGAAAGTGTAAATTTCCATAATTTATTTATGTTTAGTTTCAAAATCAAATATTTTGTGTTTGTAATGTAATGGAAATAGTTTTATGCTTTTAATGTCAATTTAATTCATTATTTTTCGCTTAAAACTATTTTAAGCAATTTATAATAGTAAAATATATTTTTGAAGTAAATATAAAGAACATATTCTAAAATGCTTTTATATAAAATTATAATTTAATAATAAATAGATTTTTATATCACTCGTAAAGTAGAATATCTCTCACGTATGCATATGTTTCATTGTTAAATATAGACACTGAATTATCGTATCCATTGACAACATAAATAATAATTAAATGCCGACTTGTGTGTGTGTGTAACCTCTTTTCACCTAGTCCATCGTCGTATTTAATTATTATCAAGGTAATTATTAGTTACAATAATGATATACTTCAAAAGAATTTAGTCTATGTGATGCATTTTTTATTACTTGTATCAGAGTAGCTAATTCTTGTTGCAAATAAAAATCATAAATCTCACTAGTTTGGTGGCTTTTGGTATACTTTTTATGTCATTTTTAGACATACTGTGGTTTATATGTCTTATAAAATATTTAAGTTTGGATCAGTTAACTGTTTAAATTCCTTTTACTTGCGATTTTACTGCATGATGCCTCATCGTATTATATACAAATGCATGAGCTACAAAGCTAAAACAGGGTGCTCCTATGTCGCTTGTATACAAAGAAATTTTCGTATCACGAAATAATTATAACACTATAAATGAAGTTATTCCCTGTGGTATAAGAGTATACCGACTCTCACTGATGCAAAGTTTTCTAATGTACCTATTTACTGGAGAAGAAGGAGGAAATTATAGCTAACCGAAATGTAGAGAATTCAGTTTCACTGTTAAAATATTGGGAAGCATGGTTTTATCT
Organism: Vannuccia rotundouncinata; assembly: GCA_034780395.1. NCBI lineage: Eukaryota > Metazoa > Platyhelminthes > Proseriata > Coelogynoporidae > Vannuccia > Vannuccia rotundouncinata. The sequence goes on from JAUZNC010034758.1 coordinate 4,355, forward strand.
AATCGAGTTGAATTATGACAAGATATTGAAGGAAAGGTTAGTTATGGTTACTGGAGTACAGGTATAGTTTATGTTGACTTTATGATGCAGACGAACTAGTTGGTTATTTGGAATTAAACTCTCAATGAATTGGTCACACACTCCCTCACTAGACTAGAGAGAATTTTTCAATGTGTATGTTGGAAAATCTGTCTATTCCTGAAATGATGAAATCATAGGTTTATGTTAAATGATGGGGTGGCCTATAAAGTATGTACGTACTGATGAGAAAATAAATAAATTGTATTTCATACCCAGCTTTGTGTTTGAGCGTGTACGCAATCCCCACCCCCCGCGGTATCGCTTCATATTTACTCTATCCTTGCCCACGTATCAATGAGTAATATTGTGTGTATTTTGGTTAAAGTAAAAAAGGACCTGTGTAGTGAAGTCGCTCTTTCATCTTAGATAATCAATATATCAGAGGATAGGTATTAAAGCTGTCGCTTATATATTAAGTCATAGGTCATTTTTTCCTTAAATTATCACATAGATTAATTTGTATATTAATCGATATTTCTTTATTTTTATTCTTGTTATAATTAATTTTCTTTTAATTTTTAATTTACTATAATTTCACGATATCATTAGACAGCATTATAAATAAATGTTTACAAATCAGTTATTGTTTTCCTTGTTTTGTTGAAAGTCTCTCGTGCTTTATAGCTATTAAAAAAATTATATTTATGTGAGTTATTACCCTTAAAATGAGAAACAATTAATTTATTTTAATTAAATACCTCTTTCCTTCTCTCATTATAAATAATGAAGAGTAGCTGTGACCCCAAATATAAATTTCCTACAGCCAAAATCTTGTCACACTTCATATTAACACTGGGTGATGTCACCTTTTGTTTGACATCGAAATTATTCTTTAACTACTCAGATCCTATCTTCAAAGTCGCAATTGTTTATCTATGAAACGCGATCGATATTGACTTATTAATTATGCATAATTTTAGATATGGAATATAATGTCCTGATTTCACAGTAATTATATGAAGAGGTATTGTTTTACTGATCAGTAATAGATTCCATTTAAACAGTAAAAAAATAAAATTCTATTTGATGACTGAGCAAATAATTATAATGAACTTGACTGTAAAGATTGTAGCAAAAGATTCTGTTATACGGCTGATAGAAGATGTCAAATTTATTGCTGTGATTTCGGCATTAACTTCTCTATATTATTCCCACCCTACTGTTCAGGTTTCATTTGTTAAGTATGACTTTCAGTTTTATATCAGGTTTGGCCTTTATTTCCATTCACCTATTAATTTAATCTTCATCTTTCCCTCTTGAAATGTTCATCATTAAATTGCATAACTTTGTCGATGTCAATAATGAATAAATAAATAATAAACATTATTTCTAATAATTTTCAATATAGAAATTATTTTACATTATATTATTGGTTGTTAATGAGGTTATTTCATTTGAAAAATGAATAATTTAAAATATAATTTATTTTTATTCACAATATTTATTTTATTTTTAGTATACATATGTACATATAAAAAATACAATTATTTTAAATTCAATCATTGTTAAAATCTGAATGGATAAAATGAAATTCTTCCATATAATAAATAATGTAAATCTATATTATTACTACCTATGTTTAACTCTGGTGGATAAGTATAGTTAAAAATAATGAGGCTCATATTATTTCTATCTTAATTCAGATAAATATAATAGACCTTAGTCTTTGACTGACAATATATACAACTTTCTATCCAATATGATTGACGTAGGTATATCTGAGGCTAAAAGTCAACCAGAGGCTTCACATATATTATTTCTTATATAATAGGAAATTTACATATTTTTTTATTAACTAAACTATATTTTGTGCTATAAATATATATATATCTATGTGGAGAAAACTTTTCTGTTTATATATTTGCATCCTATTGAATTAAGTTGGATAAAAGTTAATGTAAATGGCTGCCTTCCCTCTTGTCTATCAATTCTTTTTTGTTAACATTTAATTCAGGAATATAAATGCAGTCGTGTAAATCATATTTTACCTAATCATTATTAATTAAATCCTCTCCTCTTTTGATGATGTTAAAGCACTTTGCCAACACTATATACGAAAATCCTTTTCTAATTATCAACTTTTAATTGTAAATAATTAAACTCGCAATCGATTGTTAGATCAATATCCTCGCATACGTTTACCCCATATTCGCCCAAACACACGTCTATATGTTTTGATGTTTACTTTGGCATGTTCAGCATAGTTTCTAACTAGTTTGTTAAAAAAGAGAGTTTCATTAACAAATAGAAATTCGTTTTTTAGGTTGAACTGGTGTGAACTTTTAAACTAAGCGAAAATGTTTGGGTTCAACGATCTGTTGATATATAATTGGTTTAATAAATCTATTTCTCTCATTCCCTCTATACCTTATCAGACTAACGTTCGACGGTTATCCACCACCCTGCTGAATCCAGACTCGAATCCCCGACCCTCGAATTCTTCCTCGCCGGATAATGGTGAAAACACAGACGGTTCGTTAAATGGCTTTCGGACACACTGCTTCCTCTGTGGATTCCAAAGTCCAGGAGGCGTCAAGGGCTTAAGTGACCATTTCCAGGTCTTCCATAACCTTTTTAATGTAACCTCTTCAACATTCCAAACCAGGTGACCAAATGTTCTACTGTAATTGAGCCATTCTAACTTAAAGAAAATGAAAATTCTTCAAATTAATCCTAAATGTTTAATGACTGTATATATTATGTTTTTATACATCTCTGCAGAAATTTTGAGGCTCTTAGGAGCAGTGGAAATGATTGTCAGACCAACCAGCTTACAAATGGAGTTGTCAACGGTTATGATCACAATGAAAAGGTGTTGACCAACCATCATGAACCGGACACCACACGAATGGAAGATGGAACTGTTGTGGTGCAACCTGCTGGTAATCATTCAATAATAGTAGTATATTTGCTGATTACAGTATATTTCTAGTTCTTTTTAATTAGTATTAACTTTATAATTATTATTATTTCTCTAGAAGTTTAGTATATGCTTAGTATAATTTTAGTTCTAAGTAAGTAGTATATTCTCTGTTTAATTAAAGTCCTTCTTATGGTTTTTTAGACGCTCCTCTGGACCCCTCTGAAGAGTGTTTGACAGTTTCTGACTGGCAAACGGATGAAGAATTAAAGGATATGAAAAATGACAACGTTAAGATGGTGGCTATGGTGGAACAGGTGCTCACAGTAAATCTTTATTTTAATATCGCTTCTTGATAGAAAACGCAAATTTACAATTTATTATTGTTGATATCGAGAAGCTATTTGCTTGATCTTATTCCTAACTTGACAACTGTCTGCGGACAGGTGAACAACACGTCAACACGTCGCACTAGCATAGACCTGCTTTGTGCCTCCCTGGGTTCACGTAAGCGTAAGATGGGTCTCTCACATTATCGACGGTGTAAGGCTCCCTCAAGTCCACAGAGGGTTCCTCCTATTCACAAACCTCAGCTGACGACCGTCCAAGACTCCCTCAATGTGACCTCCATGCCCGCTATGTGGTCCCCGCTGATGATGTCGAGCAGTGGAGGTAGCCCGGCTATGATGCGTGTTCCCCTGGGGACCAGGAGTGTGCAGAGGGTGGTCAGTGGAGGGAATATGTCAGCGGCACTTCACAACAAGATGACAATGCGGCGGAAGCGTGGCAGACCCCCCAAGCTCAGTGTGAGAGTGCACACCGAAGGTTAGTTAGGTCATGCTAGCTATTCAAAAGTTTATTTTCACCTCCAATTTGAAGGTGAGGGTCTATGGAACAATTCTGGTTCGAGTGTCAAACTGTCAGATAAAATCAAATCAAAACGTCTGCCAATTCCCTATCTAAGCAAGAAAAACTTTAAACCACAAATAACTGCTTTGTGATGCATTTTGCATGCATTACCAATATAAAAATTATCGAGATACATCATTAATTTTTTGAAAAATTGTTCATGTATGACGTCAAAAGGAACACTTAAAAATATGTTTTTAGTGAATAATTCAAAATGGAAGCATCTGAGACCCTATAAATGTATTACCAACAGATATTAAAATGACTATAATCTATCAGACAGGCTAGGTCAAAAAAATAGAAAATGTCCAGAAATAACTCATTGGTCAACAAAAAACCTACCGGCCTATCCAATAGTCTATGGTCTAATACAGATGCTTCCATTTTCAGATATTCACTAAAAACATTATTTTTTGATGTGTTCATTTTTTCAAAAGGATGATATATTTAGATACTTTTCTAGATACTATATTTGGATTCTATTCATTGGTAATATATTGTATGCATGCAAAAGGCATCACAAAGCAGTATTTGTGATATAAAGTTTTTCTGTTTATATTGGAATTGTTTTTATCTGACAGTTTGACACTCGAACCAGAACTGCTCCATAGACCTCACCTTCAAATTGGTGCTGAAAAATAAACTTTTGCGTCAATTTGAAAAAAAAAGATAAACAGCCATTCATTGCAGATGAGATCATGGCTCGACTGAGGCCTCACTTAAAGCCGGCTGGGGAAGCCACAAGCGAGGGTACTCCATCCTGGGAGTGGCTGCTTCTAGCGCCCAACCAACCCTACGCCACGCGAGTGCGACAGCGCCTCCTTGTCGAAGCTTACGACACTGATGGAGTTCAGTTCCTGCGAAATCTTCTTCGTGGTTACTTCTCCCTGTCTCAACTGACCCAGTATGCCTGGGATGCCAATCAGCGTCGTGGAAGACCCAGAAGCTCTGGACTGGAGATGGACAGTGAAGCGAGTTGCATGCTGGGCCTCAAATCTCTGCGCGATGAACCTTTTGTCCGGGCTAGTTTGGATCTGATTCGGGCACTGTTCAATCAGGCTTTTCCTGACAATCTTCCCGTCTTTATTAATCGAATGTTGACACGACTCAGGGAACAATCTGTTGGGGACATGACTGGTTCTGCTATTGAGAATAATAACCAAGAGGATAGTGTAAGTTTGCTATTAATAAATAATTTGTACGTTTCTTGTGGTCATGTTCTAACCATAGATATTTAGAATAGTTGTAATGGTTTCGTTTTCGAGAAAGATTGACAAGAAGAATGGTTTTAAGCTGTTGCGCTATTTCAAGAAAAATAAATCAAATCTTATGAAATGTATTGGACAACGACCAAGAATGGTACTGAAATTACAAATTGTTCCACTGTTTTCGTCATTGATACCGTTCTGTCTATGAAGATTTTATAAAAATCGGAGGAAAACTATAGACAGTCAAACAGTTCCAGGATTTGAATCAACGGGGAAAGGTGCAATATTCAGTATGATTTCTGTGCTATAAATAGAGGTACTCTCACGGCAATCGTTCATCCACAACTAACTTGCTAAGACTTACTTAATGTTAGATGTCCTCTCTAGGTGTATTATATAGTTTACTCTCCATGGTCCTAACATCAAACTTTCAATTGTCCTGTAGGGAGGCTGGGATCGGTGGGACGCAGAGAAAGCTCTATCCCCGTACATCACCTCAAGTAACAATGAGGATGACGACTGTGTGGTGATATGTTCAGACACCCCCGAAGTTCAAACAGTCTCGCGTAGCCTTTTGCTACAGTGTTACGATGCGGACCCTCTTCGTTATCTGCGCAACCTGATTCGTTTAGGCATTCCACACGAGGAGCTACGTCAGTCCACCTGGAAGGGTATGAACACCGGGCGTCCCCGACTGGATGACTCTCCCACGGCAGGACCCGCTGATGACCAAATGAAACGGTCACTAAAGGATGACTGTCGGGTTCGGGCTTATCTCCAGCATGTGCAAGCTGTGTGTGGTCGTTCCTTGCCGGAGAATATTGGACCTCACATACACCAAATACTGTCTTCAATAAGGAATAAGGGGCCCACTGCCTATGCCTCTGGAGGACTGTATCAACAACAGCTCTACCAGCAGCAACAACACTCCTTATTAGGTAAAGAGGGTAGTGAATGTGGTGTGGATCTTACTCTTGATGGTCAAAACAGTTGGTCTGCGTAAACTCCCACATATCTCTTGTTTCAAGGTTCATAACCAACCTTCTTCCTTGTCCATAAGCCTATTATTCATAATTCATTGGTTTACATGGTCAGCTACTGCTGTTTCTAATTCATTATTTTGTCTATGCCACAATGTAATTAATCCTTTTATGCCTTATTGTTACTCATAAACTCTGTATTTTCTTTACACGTGTTATACGGTATACTACTAAGAGTAGTATATAAGTTAACATTAGCATTTTATCAGGATATGTATTTTAGATAGTATACAAATACATTACTTGTAAGTTTATCTGGTATTTTATGTTTTATTTTCAAACTGAAAAACGTAATTAATATTATTTAAATGACAAACTGACTGATTAGGTTAATTTAAGAATAATTTCCTCAAAAGGATCACATGTGCATTTTTGTTATAATCTTCAATATATATATATATATTCACTACAACCAACTGGTCTGTTCTTCAAATCTGATCATTTTATGTATCGTAAAGATAGCGTGCGACAATTTTGGAATTATTTTATCCGGGGCTGCTTTTAAAATTATCTATTTTTCTTATATACTATTTAGTGGAATATTTATTACATTTTGAGCATAGCTCACTCATACCGTGGCTAGAATTTCTATATTATTCTCTTTTTGAAATGTATAATTTAAACAAGACTATCTAATAATTCCAATATCTGTAATCACTTACATATTGTACAGTGTTTGAAATTCTCCCATCCATTGTAAGTTATGTCATTATTTTGTAATCAAATTCGCTCTAGTTATCAAGTCCCATATATATATGGACGTTTTCTTTTAAAGTGCACTTTATAAACGCTTCCATGTTTTTATTTATTTATTTCACATTATTAGGAATTTGATGTATTTCGTTAGTTTAATTCGACCACCGTACTTGTGTTTATGCATGTATTGGTATATATATATATATATTATTATGTATTTTTGCATATGTACATTGATTTTAATTGGCTTCTCAAATTGTGGTGATTAGTAACATGTTCGTGAATCATCGTGACGTCACACTGCTGACTGTTCCACATTGGATCTTATATTTACGCATTAATGTTGCTAAATATGCCTCGCAACGAATACATTATATTTTATTGGTTGTATTTTTTTCTATATAGTGATTGTCCTGGTCAGCTGTGACTAATTTTGTTTGTTTTACAAATTGGCATTATAATATATTTTAATTTATTTTAAATGAGTATTCATTCCTCTAATAATTTAAAAAAAAAATTCCTACAACAATTTTTAGAAATAGTAAAAGAATATAGAAATTTTAGAAACTAATTGTGTGAAGGTAAGATGTAATTTTTGAAATTAAAGAAAAATAACTTTAAACTAATCATATCATATTTTATAAAATTAAAATTGTAGAAGTCTGTTAAGTTGGAATTTGATTAATTGTACTCAAAATAATGATTTTGAAGTGACATTTTATAGTAATTTTTATTACTTTCATTTCAAAATGATTTTTTTTATATATACAATTCAGTATTGTTTAATATAATATCTATAAATATTAATCATACATATATTGTATGTAATATTATAGATGACACATTTATATATTATCAAACATTACATTGAATTAGTAAATTATTTTATTTAAATACAAAAAAATATTTTATACTTTTCAAGTCATATCCAAATCCAAATATTTAAAAGACTATAAAATAAATTATCGCTATTTATTAAACCTCTTTTTTTATCACTGGTTGTATAGAAATTATCCTTACACTAATAATTCATGTAACAAACATCGAAATCTGCATATAATCACTGGCGCAAATTAAACTTTATCAATCATAATTAACCATTATGACCTATTTATCATATATTTAGAAAGTCAAACTAACAAAATGCAATAGTAATCATTCGCGATTTTTTTGGGGTGGTCTTTGGGAGCGAACGACCCTCTCCGTCCTCACTGGGCCCCTCGACTGACTGGCTAGATTTAATCAGCAAGATATTTATATTATATTCTATATTATATTAAACAAAATCATTTGTCTGTACACTCTTCTAATCTCCATATTATAATTATTCTGTAGAAATAGTCAGATGTATATAACCAATTGTGTACACATATATATATTAATAAGAAATAGGTAATATAAGATAATCATAGAGAACGGAATATAGTTAAGGTTCTTATCTAGATAATATATTGTCTAGTTATGTCTATAGGTGATGTAAGTGAGTGACATAGCTAGCATACATAGGCCCCTGCCGTTGATCAATCGATATAATCGTATCATATTTAATCTCCTATATTTATTCTCCTTTCATTATTTGTATTTGTGAATACTTTAAACTTTTTTTTGAAAATATAGAGATCTTTTTAGAAATTCATTGACAAAAAGGTACACAAATGGTGATTACGACTCCACTTGAAAAAAAATCATGGATACACCTTACACGTTGTAAATCACATTGTATATAATTGGTTCATTAAATCTACTTGTCTTCAAATAAAACTTGTTTAGTTTTCGATATATATATATTTTAGAATAACTTAATTGGGGCTGTTCAGGTCCCCCATCCTCCAGTAATTTCTACGGTAACATAAACTGAAGCACCCATGATCCAAAGCTTTATGTTAAAACAAAATTATAGCCAAATACAATTAAATATCATGCATTTAAGGGAATTATATAATACAATGTAATACAATATAATTGTATTAAAATACATAACATACAATTCTTTGTGAAGTTCAAAATGCAACATGCCCTTGAACATGAAATATAATTCACCATAGTAAAAGTTGATATCGGCAACCTTTACGACAGGTGTGTCTCTTTCGAAAACCATCTGTTGTTGGTCGTTTGAATCAGTCATTTCATCAAGCCACTCCAGTACCTCTTCATTATATGACCTTCACTTCAGGTTATAATCACAATTTCGTCCAAAAGATTTTACGATGGTCTGGTATAATTTACATTAGGAAGAAATTCGTTTAGACTAAAGTGTATGTACGGTTGTGCAAGCAAAATCGTATGGTTCCAATCAAAAGTTAAAACGACCAATTAAATTTGATGATTATCGTTCACATTCTTGACCACGACTAATGACCATCTGCAATCCTTTTAGTATTAAACAAAATGACTACTTTGCACTTTTTTTATAGAGTTCCGTTTGTAATCTAAAAGACCCCCCCCCAATAACGCAGAATAAAAAAAAAAACGCTTCTCATTTCTAATGCGTATATACGTATTGTAATACTTGAACAGTCCTTTTAAGTCAGACACGTATACTGCATTTTTCAAATACAAATTGTTTAAATACGCAATTAATGTAAATTAAAGAAAGCGCTATTTTTATCGAGCTTGCTACGACTACTTTTTGAGATTACACATAGTAAAGGAAGGGATATAATAAATAATTATAAAAAAAATTAGACTTTAATTAAATAATATGTTTATAAATATTATTAACGCAAAAATAATTAAAAATGAAAAGGTAAAGTAATTTAAAAAAATGCCTTTATAAATTATTATTATATAAATATATTTATCAAAAACATAGTACAATTACATTTTAATTAATTTAAAAGTTTTAAATGTTTACTTAAAGAGGATTACATATAAATTTAAATTAATCCAATAATTATGTTACATATAACTTTAATATTAATTCTTTATATCAGTTTCTTTTCAAATATAATTTTAAAACAAATATTTTCCCATCCCTTAAATTTCGGATTTATTTACTTTTTGGTAATAAATCTATAAATACGATATTAAAAAACTCAGAAATAAATTTATAATAAGAAGGTAAGTAACATATTTAGGAAAAAATTCTTTAAACTAATTGTACAATACTTATTGTATTGAAACTTTTTAATGAGAAATCTAATTTTTCATGTATTTTAATCTGCTAATCCAGCCTGCATTCCAAAATTTTATATAGAATATTTAAGCCTTTTCCTTTTCTTTTATAATAAAATTCTTGATTATATGCTGTATATATCACAAGATTTCCACCTATTTTTCACAAGGGATTCCAGGAAAAGGACCAGCCCTGGAAAATTAGGAATTAAGCCCTGGAAAAAGGGCATTAGCCTTATAGGGAAAATTTACACATTAAAAATACAAATTAAGAAGAGGAATTAACATTAATTCAGGCATGGGATTGTTCAGGCTTTTCAGGCTTTTTTCACACTAAAAGGACATTTTTCTAATTCAACAAAAAATGATATAAAAATTCAAAGGTGTGTGGGTTGGTGAATGTAATATGTATTTTCTAAATACATTTTACTGCTTTTGTTATTTTATATATCTAAACACCTATTTTTATGCATTATATGTAATGATGCTTCAAATTTTTTCTGCTTCACACAGATCTATATAATATGCTTACCTCATAGCCATGACACCCCTACTACCTTCTTAATGCTAAATATATTTCAGGCTTTTTTTCTGGAAATCTAATCCCATGCCTGCATTATGTTATTACTTTTTTTGGTAATGTCATTTTATTATAAAGATGCACAATATGTTTAGCATTTTTATCTAGTTTTGATGCAATATTAGATTTAAGATAAGATGTATGGATGCCAAATCACATCTCTAGACAGGTAACAGAAAAAGAGATATAAATAATCCTAGAAAACTCAATTAAAAGATGAGTCTCCCTCTCCTATTATACTTCAAACTATCCTGGTATTTCTTATTGATGCTTGTGTTCATTATCTTTGGATACTTATGTGATTCATGTAAGGGAAATGTAGAGTTGTCAGGGAAATTAGGGAACATTTTAAATATCTCCAAATGTCTTCCTTTTTTAATTCAAGTTTTCAAAAAATGTTATACTATGTGTAATTTGTAAGTTGCTCAGTTATGCTTACAACCAAATTTATTCAGGGAAATTTAATTTTTAATCAGGGAAAAGTCAGACAAAAATTTCTGAATGACTATAAACATAATATAATTAACTGACTACATATATATGTAGACTGAACATGTAGAGACAACATAACATTTGTTTCAACATTGGAGACATGCTTCTACATTTGTACAACATGGCCTTGGCCTCAATGATATATAAAATCATAATCAACATTTCAGTAGTCCAGTAGTTCACTGTAACCTACCCCAATATGAGGGGTTACATATTTAAGTTTTAAATTCCTTCATGGTATCTCTGTTTTTAGAACAATCTTACAGAGAGATCAATTACATCCAATAGTATACATCCAATATATGTAACTGTATAAAAAGCTATACATTTCCTTTTATATTATGTACCTTTTTATAGTTGTTCTTAAGTCTTGTCTTGTCAGTTTTAGCTTTATAATATTACCAGAAATGGTCTTGCATGTTTTTTAAAAATCAAAAATGCAATAGCATATTTATTATAAACATTTTGCCTGATCTATGCATGCACATATAGTTGTCTTATGAAACAGTATGAAACAATAATATTTCTAGATTTTAATGATAACAGCATTAACCTCTTTCTTACGGTCTTCAGGGACAAAAAAGTTACTTTATTACTTAAAGTTTACTGTATTTCATATAGGATATTCTTCAAAATTACTATAACTAGGCATACAATTATATAGGTAATAGGTAAAATGTATTATAAAATTATATACTAAAATTGAAATATCTTTCTATTATAAAAAAGTGAATATATTCATATATTATAAGTATATATATTATTAGTAGGTATATTGTACTTTCATATAATTATTATAAGTTTGCTATTTATTGGAATTTGTATTCTCATTGTCTGCTAAATAGATAATTTTATCAACAAATATTATATTTGTAGCAAAGGCTCTTATAATAGTATACACATATTTTATGTATATAAAATTGTATGACTCAAATTTACCTAATCTCTCTATATATATATAACTTTTCGTTTTTGAAATTTGAGAATATTATGTAACTAATCTAAATACCAGCTGCATTTTTAGCTCAGTTGTGTTTATACATAATTGTAATTGTTAATTCAGAGTTTCAATTTCACAGACTGTCAACTTTTATGAACAATATTTTCAGGAAGTCTAAAATTAATCAAACAAATAAGTAGTATGTATATAAGATATATGCAATACTATATGAAATTGTACAATATGGAATACTTATACAATAATAAGACACTAAAATACTAAATAGAATACCTATATAACAATATATATTATCATATATATAGAATAGTATTGATAATATTCTAGAAATAGTAGGTATAATAATTTTTGCATTTTTAGCATTTTAGCATATAATATAGCATTTTTGCAATAGTAAACATATCTTTTTTATCTTTGTTTTAATTAAATATATGTTCTGTTCAAATATATTAGTCAATATTCCTAACATTTTATTTATTTAACCCTGGAAATTTTATGTTAGCTTTGGAATTTTTTAAATTTAATACAGCCCTGGAAATTTGTGGTAGCAAAGGTTTGGGAACCAGGATTTCATCTTTGGCCACAAGGATTGGGTAGACACAAAAACTGGTAACTGTTTTGAACAGGGCCCCTCATATTTGGTAGCTTTAAATGTATTTTTTAAGAGTGGTTTAATTTTAATGAAATTTTGGCACGAAGAAACTTGTTCAGAACAGCATTCACATGGTATATTTTTAAAATTATATATTTATGAAATTTTATATGAATAAAGTTATTAATTTTAATAATATGTGATGATTGAAAAACCAGAAAAACACAACATGAAAAACTTCTCAATGAAGATGTTGTGAAATATATGACTTATGACTTATGACAATGGTTTATCAAATATAGACTGATATATAAAATAATAATCAGAGTAAATTGCTTATTGTCCCTTCTGCATATATAATTTTACATAAATGTTGAAAATTTCTGTTGCATTAAACCTACCTGCAGGCTGCAACATTGCATTTAAAATGAATATGAAATTATGTAAAAACTTTACAAAAATAATTGCTATATATTAATATTGTTCACAACTGTTAATTTGATTAAATTGATAATATATTCTGCTTTCTAAGTTTTCCATAAGTTAATATTCCTGTAATAAATTCAAATGGATCATTTGTTATTTTTTGTTGCTGGTTTGTGATGATTTTTTTATATTCTTTTAAATTGCCATTTCTGTGAATTTTCCATTGCTTTTTTAAATTGTTGTGATTGTTTTCACATCAGGTTCATTTTGTTTTTTCTGTATTTAATGGTTCTATATGTTAGTTCTAATAATGGTAGATGTGTGACCCTTTCTCCAATTTTTGCAGGTTCCATGGGTTGTTTTGAGTTGTCTGACAGACAAAGTTTTTAATAGCTCTTTGATATCTAGTCCTAAAATCATGCAATCTTCAATTATCATGGTTAGGATTTCATTTTGTCTTCCATCAATTTCTGGAGGTAAAAAGGCTTTACCAATTACTTAAAAATTTGATCAATTTGAGGTGTGGACTGATTGTGTTTTTTTTTGATAAAATTTTCAAAAGAATTGATGTAGATTTATTGATCTAGTGACTGGACTAGTATCTAATGATGATTGCACCTCATACAAATTTATTCTCAACATTTTTTTCAATGGGCTTATTATTTTTGATAACAAAATACACCTGAACTGCATTCTGTGTAATTCATGATTCAAATCAGCCTTACAAGTCAAAAATTAGTTTATTATAAATTAGTTTTACATTTTGTTCAATGCAATATATTTCCTTAATTTCGTTTTTAACGATACATGTCGATTTGACCTTTTAGTGGAATAAAAGAGATTGAAGATGTCGATCTTTCGAAAGCTGCTTCGAGGCAAAGAGGACTCTCATTATCCGACTGGAAATTGTGGACAATCACGATCCTCCTCAAAGTTTGAGGCTATGGGAGCCCATTTACAGAAGAAATTCTCCCATGGAGTTCACTATAATAGTCAGTTGTTTTACTTTATCTATCTTGATTACGTTGGGACAGAAATTGATGTTGTTTTAATACGAATTATTGTGTAATATTTCTAATAATCTATATTTGGTAGTTTTCAAAAATGTTTTGGTTTATTAATTTTTATTTTGATCATAAACTGTTCTAAACCAGATTTCTCAAATTGTTTGCTTAGTTGTATTTCAGGTTACTTTCTTTATATTTTGCAGTGAAAATTCTGATCCGTGGCGATCGAAATGTCGGTAAAACTACACTTTTTCATCGCCTCAAGGGAGAGTCTTTCAAGGATGAATATATTCCAACAGATGAGATCCAGGTGGGTTGATTTGGCCATCATATTTTTGTTAGATCTTGATTATCATGTCAAAAACCGCACTGTCGACATAAAGCTCTGGGGATGATTAGTTCCGGTGAATCATGGAGTCATGCTACACTTTCTCGTTTGTGTAAGTTTACATAACCCTCCAATAGAGCCGGGTGAAGTGCTGTCAACTTTGATAACATGCAGCTGCTAACTTCTTCATTTAAGTGTCTATTATCTATTTTCATTTTAATGTTTAATACTGCTGTAAAAGTCCAATTTTTAGAAATTATTCGACAGTCTTCAACTATCGAAAGGTTCGCTATAATATGAGCATCGTCGATGTCGTAATACTAATCGTGCCTAACTTTATAAAAAATGATGATGAAATTAGTTAATATTTAAATTTTGTAATCGATTTTATTTTTCCGCATGACATTTAAATTAATAAACAATAAATTCACACAGTAGAATATTTGTAACCGACTATTGATGAAGCCATTGTTCCATATCTCCAACGCGGCAAACCAATCCGGTTCTGCTTCAAACACAGGTGTCTCGCGGAAGAAACAAGCTACTGCTACCAACTTTCATTATATGTGGGGCGTGATCCCACTCAACCAAACAACATTCCTTTGGGTGCGCACGTAGTCAACGGCTTGCTGGATGTCAGGGTCACTCATCCACATGATCAGATTCTGCTCTTCAACAACATCTTCTCTTTCGTTAACTTGATGAGTCAAGTGGCCGATCGAGGTATCCGAGCAACTGGCACAATAAGGCGGGCTCAAATTAAAAGGTGTTCTCAAACGTGGA
>JAUZNC010034769.1:8535-43843 GCA_034780395.1 Vannuccia rotundouncinata
AATTTAATGGAATACTTCCCAAATAACTAGAACATCATTTATCCGTTTATCGATTTAACAATTTTAAATCGATAATGCAATCGTAATGTTAAACACCAAAAAGACAAAGTTACTCGACATTATTTTTTAATTTATACGTGGAATAGGCGATAAGAGTTTAAATAAATCATAAGTTGAGTCTTATTTAAGTTAAAAAAGTATTTATACTAACTAATAATTATTAACGTTGTAAGCAAATTTAATTATTGAAACTGCTGTGCCTAATCTGAAGGCCCAGAAAAAACTTATCTACGAAACCACAATACAAGAAAGTTGTTTGGAAGAATTTATTGTATACAAAAATTAATATTAAAACTAAATTTTTAGTGAAAAGCAAGTCAATCAAATCTTTTGTATTTAAAGGGAATGGAATAGACAATGTTTTCAATTAATAATTAATTAATTAATAAGCCAGGAACGAATTTATATATACTTTATATATACACATAAATATAAAATTATAGGACAGTTACTGTTTACAAATATAACAATCAGAGGGAAAGTAATACGTAATCAGGAATATGTATAATTTTTTAATGAACACATTTACAATATGAATTTATATTAAACATGATTTATTTAGATGTAAAAAATATTAAGGTTCTGTAATTTTCAGTTTAAATAAATCTTGAACAAAATAATTTTCATATCAGGAATTATATGTTACTATATATTTTACTTCGAAAGTAAAATCGAACGAAAAAAATATTAAACTTTTAAATTAATAACTATTTGTTGTAACTGTATAAGAAGACATTCCATAGTTGATGGTGACATTCTGATAATATATACATTTTTGTGCATTGTGCAAAAATTATAGATATATAGAAAAGCTCGATAATGTTTTGAGTCACGTCTTTCAAATGGAAAAAGTGTAAATATATGTTTATTGTGATAGTCAATACGTACATATCATGTCGGTAAATTTGATTATAGTTTTATTTGAGCACCACTCCGTACAGTTAAAAAAAACGTAGACTTTTAACTGTTAAAACCAAAAGAAACTCTTTTTATACATACACATAGAAATTTTCACAATCAGATTGTCTTAATAACTAGAGGTTGAAATCAGAGAGGCAGGTATTTTAGACAATTAAAATTTGTTTAATTTTTAATATAGAAAAGTATCACAAAAACTTTGCGGCATAAATACGTGGTAATGTAAAGATATCTTTAGGTGAATTATATTTGCAAAATCCACCATTCATAAATGGGTTTTAAAAAAAATACATTCTAATATATTCATCAATGGAAAAAGAATTATGTTTTAATGTAAGGAATTCACTTTCAATAAAAAATAGTTTCGATTTAAAATTACTCAATTAAAACAAAACAATGCAATTTTTTCTTTCTTTTCAAATCACATTAAAACATTTTCTTGCATTATTTAAAATATTGGTATAAGTATAATTTGTTCTTAAATATGTAGAAAAGAATTTTCATACCCTACATGAGTCATAATATTTATAAATCACATAAAATCACAGTTAAGCAATTAGAATTTTTCGGTTGTGGAACCTTCGAAGAGTTGTGAAAATTGGATATGTTTCTGTCATATTGTAGTCGTGAAAGCTACAATATATTTATATACACATAAAAACCATAAATGTTAATACACATTAGTATACCTCAATAATTATTTTGAAGCTGCTTAAAAGTATTTGCTAGTCAAAGATTTGTCATGTTTTTCTCAAAATAACTTAAACAATTATTTTAAAAGCAAGTTACCATTTGAAATGAATTACTTTTTCAACATTAAATCTTGTGTGAGGATCACGTATTAAACGTAAATGTAACTGATGTTATGAACAAAGTTGTGGTAAAATTAATGGGCAACATATTTAACGTCAACAATGTGGTTACTATGACAACAATAAGCATATTGATAGATAACCTAGAGTTACATCGTGTTGCAGAATTATTGGCACCAATGTAAGGACCTGAAATGTTAAATAAGACAACAAATTAATATATGCAAGAGAATTTTAATATGTATTGAAATATAATATCGAAACTAATTTTGAAATTTTTCTGTTTTAATTGCGCGCAGCTATCGATGTAAAATTGTTTTGTATAGTTAAATCGGAGCCATAATTATCGCTACTTGTTCCCTTACTCTGTAGATCTCGGAAGTCATAGAGTCCCAGAAATCCTCGACGTATGAAGCGGTCATTAGAATGGAACTTGAGAAGCAGACAAGGCTCGTACCATTCCACCTTGAACGGCTTCATCCGGTTCTGCGCCTTGCAAAGTCGTTTCCGCTTGAGCGCTGGACCCATGGTTGTTGGACATCCAGTGGCTTCCAGATAGTCCCCGAAGGAGTCCTTACAACTGTGAGAGAGGGTGTAGATAAAGTAGTAGGAGGCATGCGAAAATATTTTTGAAATTAAATATAGATAAAATGTCGAAAAATTTTATAAAATACAAAATAATTTGGCTTGATTAAAATATGCGAAAGGGAATTCGTAATTATTTAATATGATCATTATGAACACAATAATGTAGGTCGAATGTAGACTGCTCAAAAATCAAGAGAAAAATGTCGTTGTCAAAATCAAAAATATCACCTTGGATTATCCCATTATTCACGGGGAAATTATTTCATCTCAATTTGGATTGATAAGACATCAATAAATCAAAACTTATCTCAACGTCTCCATATGACGTATCGTTATATTCTGGGTCAAATAAGGCATTGGCTAAACAAATTCTCAAAGAGCCATATCGATTTCGTTCAATTTTTCCAATATATTATTGCGATCTATAACACTAAGTATACGCGGATAATTGAACATTGATAAAACATTTTTTCCAATTTTGAATCATTGGAAATTTGACAAATCGATAATAAAAGAAACGTTATAAAAATTATTAAATATTTTAATATAAAATGCCAATAAATTATATTTTTCAAAAGAGAATTATTTATTAATTAATAAAAATAGAATTAATTCTGAAAATATATATAAGATATAATCAATATAATAAAGAAATATTTATTTAAAATTGTTATTGTATTAATAATTTTGGTATTCACAAATTCAAATTATTTTTAAGATTATCCATATATTTTCCATCAGAAATATTTTTCTTTATTACATATATTTTAAACTATTACATTTATAGAAGTACGTGTTTGAGATAAAATGCTGGAATTTTCCTATTTGTTACTCCCATATATAGACGCTTGCCGCACATATTCTTGACATTGCTTAAGTATTCTTAAATATATAAACATTTAGTATTGTATATATATTATATACTTAAACAGTTAACGTACAATTTTTGTTTGAATATCAGAATATGGATTTACGGAATTATTATAAAAGCTGTTACTAGCTATTTTTTTAAACATTTACAGAAAATACCCAACGGCATACGAGTTACAAATTACCATATGTAACAACTGTTATAGTTGCTCATTGATCTCATAAAATCCATATGGAATAATACGAGGTCTATTGTAGTATGTATTGGTCATTAAAATGTTAAACTAACTCAGTATAAACGGTATAAAACATTGAAATTGGTTTCCAACATGATGATCTTATATTCTTAACGCATTGTATTGTAAACACAACTTGCAAAATAATTATTATCATATTTCTTTTAATAAAAATAAAAATTTTTTAGTTTGTATATTGAGTGTTGAACAATATAATCTATTAAAAATAAAGTGTTTAATCGATATTTGAATATTAATAAATAAATTAATCGTAATTTTAAACGCATTACTACGGTGACTTGAAATATAGAAGGCAGTGTTAATTGTTATTGATTAAAACATGGATTATCGATCAAAGTTTACAACTTACTCTGTTGACACACTTTCTACGTCAAAGTCGGTAAATTGGACAAAGACCCCCTGATCAGGCCTGCCTATAAATTTATATTCACAGAGGATGTCGTAAGGATAGAGACCAGGATAGTTAGGGCTGGAGAAGTTCCCACTTGGATGTTCCACACTGCGAAACTCAAAGCGACACCCTGACATTGGAACAATATTCATATTTAACTATTAATAATTCAATAAAAATACTTTTAGATAATTAGCTATTTTCGTGAAATTGGAAAAGTAATACTTTTCAATACGAGGATATTTATTGATTCCGAGAGAGCGATCAATAAATATTCGAGTATTGAAAAGTGCTTTTCCAAAGAAGGAATGCTATTTTTTCCTATATAAATTAATATACAAAGAAGGACATGTCTATGGTGACAGTATATAAATTGATTTAAACGTTTAATTCTGTACTTCAATTTGCGATTCATTTTAAATTAATTCGAAATTGAATCATTAAAGTATGTTGTCTATTCATTATTAATTTATTGAAATGAAGCAATTTCTAATTAAATTTAGAAACATTAAAGAGTTAACTTTTCATTATACAATAGAAATGCATAAAACTTTTATATCTATAAAATTTCTACAGCACTGGAAAAGTTCCACAGTACTAAAAAGTACACTAAAAAGAATCTAAATTTTCATAGCAACCATAGAAAAAAATAAACTAACAAAATTTGTTAAATAAATCATTACATTGGTATTAAATATTTCCCGCTTTTAATGTTTGAATTATATTTAATTAGATTTCAATGGCTTAGATTTTTACATAATAACATGATCATTAAAACATTACCTGGGGGTCGATGTCTTCCATAAGCACTGGCTACAGCAAAATCTAGAACAAATAAAGAGAATAGAGATATTCTTTATTAAACTACATAAGTTAAAAAGAGGATATATGTAAATACTGCGTAGCTGCAGAATCAAAATGTTTCCATTTTTCAATAGATATTACCGAATTGCATGAAAACTAAAAATGTAGTTAATTATACTTTGGATCTTGTGACGAAATTAATATGACCTAGATTTACAAAAGAAGTGTAATAAATATTTTCACGATATTTAAAAAGTACTTTTTAAATGAGTGAACGTAATTTTTTGCTATGCATAAATCAATTTATATTAAATGTTCATCAAACATAAACAATAAATATATAGATATGCACTAATTTTTGAAAAATATTGGAAAAATAAGAGTTCAATATAAAATCCATAAAATATTTTGTTATATTGTTATATTCAATTCTTTTAAATTCTCCATACACTGAAAAGTTAAACTTTCCAAATTCTTCCATCAATATGAAATGCCTACTTTTCGTGCATGTATATCAAAAAGCTTATTTATTATTTTTTATAATAATTTAGAAAATTTCATAATTTAAATTAAATTCGTTTTATAACTCTAGCGCCCAATAGCTTAAAAGGCTACCTTAACAAGAAGTAATTAATCATTATATATAGCAACTAATGCCAATTAATTTGTAGGTTCATGTCACTATAACATACGCTTTTTTACAGTACCAATGCCTGCTGTATTATTAATAGGAAGTTGTTTTGCGAGAGGCGTATACCACTTATATATGAATGGATCTATTTTATGTGGCTTAATAACGAATTACACGAACACATCACACCTTAAAATGAAATGGGTTTATTGTCCCCATACACTTTATTAATATTATAGATGAAGTATGTTCGCTTGATTGAACCAGTTACAATGACGCCTTAGAATCAGTTACTCAAATACGACATTTCTAATTAACTTTATATAGTTGAGTATACTGTTGTAAGCTCATAATGTATTCAGAGCTCCACTATAAAGCTGCGATGCTAAAACAGAATTTGGTTTCTCTAAAACTTTGGTAAACAGGTAAACATATTATTAATTTGATTTTTACTTTGAAAAGTTATTTAATTCTCGCATTTTATAATAATTTACTTTACATTAATATTCAATGATGTGTTCATTCAATTTTTAATAATAATCATTAATTATTATTGCAGTTAAATCATTTCTAAAGCTCCATTATAAAATTATAAATAATATTATTCATTTCAAATCTATGATCACAAGTAATTTTCAAAAATGTCACTATTGATTTCTTTATAAATATTCTCGGCTATAATTAAATTTGTTTTTAATGCTATCAGGTAATCAATATCCTTAAATCGATTGTTTGTCCCCATGAGATATTCACTTACTTCTGACGAATGCGTATTTCAGCCTAATACCATTGTTTGGTTGATTAGCGAAGACAATATCCATTCTGGGAACACTGGCCGACATTATAGAGTGTGTTGAATCTTTGCCACAATACTTGACAACATCGGCTTTGATTGTTTCACCGCTACCGCCCAATCGATAATTGTAGACGTCCACTTGACTTCCATCGGGACATTTTCTATAAAAGAAGGCATTGTTGCAAGATTATAAAGAAACACATTTCATTTAAATAGAAAAGATGAGAAAGAATCTTTTTATTTATGTCGAGTTATACATATTATAAGTTGGTCCTATAAAATGTACAAAATATACGAATATATTGTTCAAAGTAATAATAATAATAATAATAACTTTATTAGAATATATTGTTCAAAATATACGAATATATTGTTCAAAGTATTCGAATATATCGTTCAAAATATACGAATATATTGTTCTAGGTATACAAATATAGTGGGATGATACAAAATAGTATTAATTAGATAATTTAAAACAATTTAAGGTTTTTATGCAAACACATTTAGAGGAAAAGGTACAAATAATAATCAATAATTTCATAATAATTCGTATTTCATATAGTGAGTATAAAAAAATGAGATGCATTTAGCAATATGAGTTCTAAAAATGTATTTATAAAATTTTTTATTTATTTATTATTTATTGTTAATTATTAATGCAATACTATTTTTTTCAATTTTTATTATTGATCAAATAATCAAGATATTCGATTAATGTCGAGAAAAATGATAAATTTAATATAAATAATGTCGTTTTATTTTTATGTAAAGATAAGGTTCATAGTGAAAGAGTGCAGCTTCTGTGCGCTACACTCAATTATGGTGACAGAAGTCGTACCTTTTGGAGCCATTATATTTACTTTTCAGAGTAATGAAATTTTCAATAAAAATATATTTCTATTTAAAATTTTGAGCTATGGCTTTAATTGAGGGTAGCCGAAAGTTATCCGACACGAATTAAGCTCGATACTAACAATGAGACTACAAGGAAAATTCTATTAGTCTTATTATTATTATGAACACTTAATATACCCATTTACAGAATTACACATTTGAATATAAATGTATTCATTTAGTGGCTTAATAATCTGTTCACAATCTGTTCGCATAAATAATTTAATTACTGTTTTATTTATAAAATAAGATAATATCACTCTTTAGTCTTCAAGTAAATTAGATATATCATTTCCTAAAGAAAAATACGAAGTTTTAATATCAGAAAACATTAAATAAAAGTGATTTTACACACTAAAGATAAGTAAAAACAATTATTTTAAAATACCTACTATAATTGTTAAAATACACTTAAAACACATTTTGTCATTTTAATTTTTATTATTTATTTCTCTGAATTAATAAAATACAATCAATGATAGTTAAAGAATTTATAAAGAAATAAAAGAAAATGATTATATACACACAAAGTTTTTCGTCGACAAACATGCGAACATACTTTCTGTCTCTTGGGATTAAGCGTTATATATTTGAGGATATCGAAATAATTAGTTCAGGCCGAATTCTGACCAATTTGTGTTGTCCCATTTAATGCGACGTGGAGATGTGAACGACTTTTAGAGAGTATAGAAATTTAATTACATTAATAATGCATGAAATCCATTCAGTGGATATATTTTGCGCATGTATAAGAATTCTCCCCTTATAAATATTTAATTTAACGCTTAAATATTGTCATTATGTTGTCAGAATGCACACATGATGAGCTGCACATTTCTGAAATATTAATGTGTCGTTTAATAAAAGGTTAGGCAATTAAAAAAATTCACAAATGTAAACGATAATTTTTTTCTTGGTTAGTTCATATTCGATAATTACAAACAAGATTGTGCAAAAACACGCATTTCAAATAAAGTGACAATAAAATATAGCTTTTTACTATTTTTGCATAAATTTTGATTTAAATAAAAAGCAGTTTAATGAAGTGTTTTGTTCCTCAAAATAGTTTTTGTTACAACGTTGAATAATAATTATTCAAATCCGGAATTTTCAAAAAATAGTTTTCTATTGCTATTTTCAAAATTAGAGCTATTTTACTTACTAAATATTATTTTTCACATAATTCTGAAATTTATTGAACTAATAAAACCTTAATGCTAATGCTTCATACAAGGGCTCGTTATAGCACAAGCCAGCATCTTTGGATTATGATTTACGATTTTTTGAATATCTTTAATAATACATTGCTTAATCTAGAAGTCGAAACAAACCGAGTTTTCACTAAAAAGAATTTCCCGGACTTTTTTGCACATGATATCTAAAATAGAGTAAAATATAACGCACGGATCGTACTGAGCCTTATATAAATGGGTCTCAAAAGTCTAAAGAAACAAATCCCTGTATCACATTATACGTGTTCTCCGTCAAAGCCAGCTCATTTCTCATCTTTATGGGGTACCAAAATATGGGGTGTTCGCGTGTGTGTGTGACACCATGCTACGATTTCACTCTGTATATGGGTATCTCAGAGTTGAGGAATTCCTCTCGGATACCGCGCACACTTCTACCCTTCGGGGGACTACTCGGTTGTGAAGAAATCGGGAGCAAGTTGTAGCTAATATCGATCCGGAATTGATTTCTTACTTGGGATGATCGGTTACTGAGAGCATCGTCACATGAATCTAGATTTCCCTCTCTCCTAAATCACCCAGGCGCCCCGTGTCCTCATCTTACTTTGTACCCTGTCCCCTGTCTCTTTCTGTATTGAGAAATACTAATGACTAACTTGTAGTAGTAGCAATCTTCAAAAACAAAATCACCACCAAGCAAGTAATCAGACGATGTCTTTAATTATACACAGAGTGTGAAATGGCAATCATCTGTTTTGTAGAAATATTTGATTTTGTTGTAGTTTGAAAAAATGAAAGAAACAACTATTTTTTTAAATTTCACTCTTATATTGTAATGTATTGTAATATATTAACTAACGAAAGACAAAATCTTACACAACTTGAAAGGAAATATAGTAATAAATAAACAAACAAGAAGTATCGGACATATATTTTTATATTTCGCCTACAATGTTCAATATAAAAAGTTTTTAAATAAGAAAATATAGCTAAACAATGCTACCAAGATCTATATTATTAGTTTTATTTTAATTTATAACTATCAATAACATTTTCCATTTGCTTAATAATTAAAACAAATCTTTTTTATTTTTTTGAACTATAAGAAATTAAACTTATATTGAAACATTTAATATCGTTTTTTAACATTGAACTGTGAACTATTATTAGAATTTAAAAATCTTATTAATAGTCGTGCTCATAACTCAAACTTGAGAAAAATACAACTCAATTTAAGATTTTAAAATAATTTTGAATGCGATTATTTGCGAACATTAATTCGTAATAAAGGCGTTAAACACGAAGACTTAAAAGGATGATATATAGATTCCATAAATTGGATGGCATTAAGATTTAATATTTGTGTGACCATTAGATTAAATATTGCCCTTTGTCGCACGCATTGACTAAATTAAGAATTAAACCCTTTTGACTTCAGTTTTTCCTGAAACTAAATGTTACGCTTTGCTCTAAATCCATTTTTATATATTGAAAAAAACCTGCGTTGAAATTTAAAATTTTAGAAAACAACAAGCGAGCTATCTAACCATCAATTGTTAAATCTATTAATGAACAGAAATGAACCCTTTTAAAAAGGTCGATTTTGCGATTAAACATATAGGGTCATTTTCTTAAGTGATTTCCTGATTCTATACATATATCAATATTTTGAAGTTTATATGTGTACTTTAATATCAGTTGGATTATAGGTTAAAATAATCAAAAAGAAAGATCACGTTTTCAAAGATGTATTTTTTTTGATTTTAAAATATAATTATTAAAATTGTGAAATACAAGATTTCTAATTTAAATGCCATGGATATTTTTTATCTTATCTACTGTTTTCTTACATCTTGTGTGCACCACTGAACGCTCCGTTGAAGGAGGAGTCCCGAGGCTCATACTCGCGCATGAAGCTGAGTCGTATCCGTTGTCCAGGAACTCCATGGAGCTGCCAGGAACAGATGCGGTTGTTATTGTTGCTATTGCTGTTGGAGTAGAGAGCGCCACCCCCACCCGTCGATGCGTAGGACCCTGAGGCTGACGGCGTGCTGATGAAACCTTCAAGCTGTGTCCCATTGCTTTGGATAATGTAGCGACAGTCCTCCTGAGCGTCTAGACAGCAGCATGGAGAGAAAACTGGGATATTGAAATAACTAGTGAAATGGAGAGATAGGTTCAATGACACAGATCTGTAGATAGAAGTGTCCGGATAAAAGTCATAGAAAGCAAAAGAATAATTAAATGAAGCAATTAATTAAATCAGTCGGGAAGACTTTTGAATTGACCGATTCCTTTGTCTGTGATAAAAACTATCTTATTATATTTTATTTAAACGATTTTTTCTCTCAAATTTGTCGCTTGATATCTCGATTTCTATAAAAAATAACTGAAATTAACTTTATTTAATAATCGAGTAATATTAAAATCAATTATATTTAAATAAAATACTTTTATATATATAGGTATTTATTATGTGAGTCTTATACTTCTGATTTGTGTGATTCTATTAAGCTTTTAGTTGAATACATGTTGAATTAAATCACGCACAAATATCTGACGCAATTGCAACTATATTTTTCTGTTTTCGACATGAAGTTTTCTGTTTTCAATAAAGTAAAATATATAAATATGTTTGAAAATTGCAATTTATAATTGAATACAATTGTAATTCAAATCTCTATGAAAGAAAGATATTAGAGTCATTTCTATAATTTCAAAAAAAAATTTATACATTAATTAATATTTGTTTTGAACAAGATATCATAAATATTATTTAAATATGTCTATATATTTAAATTGTAGACTATAATTTTATTTCAATAATCATTATTCACTCGCTTATTCTTTAGGTTTTAGAAGATCACCACGAATTTGTCGGACTTTCTGTAAATAATCGTTGAGCATTAAATTAATAATACATTCTTATTTTATTTTATTTCAGGATTTAACAGAACATTCTCCATATTGATATTTTAACAAAATTTAGATTATTATATAGCCAGTTTCTAAGTATATAAAAGTATCCTATTATATATAAATATTACAAATTCAATTGGAGATAACAATATATCTATAATATCTATATCTATAACAACCAACATAAATATTCAGACAGTTGAAATACTGGCGACATATGGTATATTATTTATTTAATTTATATAAGATTAGTAATTGATAATCATTTCACGAGTTAATGGTTTCAGTATATTTCAACGAGCCGGCGCCAACATATTTTAATTATATTATATTTGTAAACATATCTGATTAAATATTTATTAGATACAAATCACAAATACTTTTACAGAAATTTTCCTATTTATTTTTGAAGAATGAAAAATGCATTAAATCGAACAATTTTAAAATAAAAAATTGTAATTTTTATCTGAAGTGATTAAAGCAATTATAAATGTTACCTTAATTTTAAATTTGTTTATTTATAAACATGTTACATATGTTTAAATATGTTTATTTATTAAATTATTAAACCATATTTTAAATAAATTCTTAAAATGCATTAAAGGATTAAAGTTCATAATTAATCAAGTCATGAAGAATCCATGTCGATATATTACAGTCATTTTTAACATTTACATTTCAAAATCTGTCTGCCCTGTCTATAGTTAGTTTCAGTAAGCCGTGTATAAATTATAGGTTGTCCATTCCATATTCTTGAAGCTAATATATATTTTTTTAATATATAAAATTGTGAAGGAAAATTGTTTGACAGGATGTCCGATTTGTTCAGAATGTTAGAAGCTTCCTCCATATTTTCTCCATTCAAAAAGAAGCCCGGAAATCTTATACATTTGCAAAACACCTACGAAAATTTTTATTTGATGAACATCGTCATTTTCTATCGTTAAATTATAATTAACCTTATTTAGTACTAAGGGTTGTGAAAATGCACTGACTGCAGTGGGATACGTTTTTAGGACTATATCCACTAAAGGTTGGAAACAATTTGTACTTTCAAAATTACTAGTTAACATTTATACCTCTTATGTTGAGTGATATATGAATTTATCGATCGGATATTTTATAAAAATAAGTATTTGGTGCGGAATTTACAAATTGTTGGATCATCTATAAAAACATTTAGTAAGTCATGACACATAAAATAGTTTTGTAACGAATTAATAGTTATGCCCTAAAAAATCCAAAAGAATTATATCCTATACAAAAAATGACAAAATAAGCATTTATTATAATTCTATTGTAATTATCGTAAAAGCCAAGCTGGATAAATTGCACTCGGTCGTTGTATACGGTCATAACAAACCATTAGCTCTGATAAATATAACTAGGGGAATTATTCCTTAGCTCTAAATTGTATATGGCAGAAAATCCGCAGTATCTGACTGAATAATAGCGTGGCTGATTGCAACCAACCCGGAAGAATGGTTCTGAATTGGTGAATAGAGCTGGGACCTGTCGCTGTCAATTTGTCCCTCTTCTTTTCTACTTCCATTGAATTAAGGGAGTCCAGAGACAGGCATTGTTTTATGTCAAGTGATTTACCGTCATTCGTAATGGAGTAATTGAAACAAAAAGCTAAAAAACTATAAACTATACATTCTCCACTACTACTACAGTCAGTTAAGAGGTGATGAGCAAATGACGTTTAGAATTATATTAATTGTAATGATTTTTATAAAGAATAATTTCAAAGGGGTAATGTCAGGACGGGTATATTTATTTTTCATGGCTCCCCCCCCCTCCATTCTTTGTTCACTAAGGGGCTTCAATTCCATTTTATAGACATTATCCTGATATAATTGAAGGCCGAATTTTAGCCGGAGGATGGGAGAAATTCTCACCACTTGGCCATTTCAGGTAATCAGAGTTGACAACTGGGGATGATACCATCGGACACTATGCGCCGAATTCCGGGAAGATCTTGGGAAGCTCGTGGTATTTCTGGATTAGCTATCGCGGTATCAAGGTATAGAACTATATATATATATAGAGGGAGATAGGAATCGAATGTGAGGAAGGGCGATAGCTACGTATATCAGGTGGGGTACGATTGAACTAAAGTACAGTAAGTTGTTTTTCTTATCAAAGTGGAAAACTGTGGGATTAGACATTTTTCCAAGTAGCATCTTAGATATAAAGCGCTGGTATAGAAGGGTATTAAATTAACCGGTATTCTTAATTATGGATAATAAATGTTGGCAGCTTTTTTAGTTTAAAACTTTTGAGGTAACTATTTTTTAAATGGTAATATAATACTACGATTGAATAATTGTATGGACAACCTCTGTAAAAACGGTAAAATATCATTGTTGTAATCTTGAATAAATAAATAAATTGCTTATTAATTAACTCAGTCAAAAGCTGACCTAAACATATATATCTATTTAAGGAACGGATATACAGATACCGATTTTAAATTTAATTAACTAATTGCTTTGCTTATGCATTATGCAAGTCACATCGGTCAGTAGGTACTTAATCAAAATACAACTGAAATATTTCCATCTTCAAATAAATTCGAGGTTTTCAAAGCAGTTTTTCGCATTTATCTGAAACAGCTAAGTTAATTAATCGGATAATTAAAATTAAATTAAATAAAATCAAAATGATTATATTTAAACTTATTTGAATATATCAAAAATTATTTATTTTATTTAATATGACGAATTGTGTCATAGAGGCACACAAAAAATGTATACAAAATACAATTAATGCAAAATGTATAATAAAATAAAAACACTCAGTGGTAAAATTAAACGCTAATAAAATCTGCAAATACAAAACCAAATTGAATTAAATGTTTAAAGAAAACTGATAAATTTTCAAAGTTTCGACTTTGATTTTGTCGCTTTTAAAATTAGTTTTATCTTTAAAAATTTGCTTTTCACCGAATCTTATTTAGTATTTTTCTTTTAAAATGTAATTCCATTGGTTTATATTGTAATTTTCATTAGCGATAAGTTTTATCACAGAGTGATTTCGTTTTAATCTACGTTTTGCATTAATTGTATTGTATATTTTTAATACATCCTTTATTAAAACAGAAGTTATAAAACAATAAATTTAATTGTTTCACAACAAATAAAGTAATTAATGATGTTAAAATTAAAATATTTCACAACATTTTCTTCAAGAAAGAAAGAAGTCTGTTGGTATGCAGGAACCAAATTTGTGGACGCCAATCAATGTTTGTATATTACAGCATTCTATAAAAACGAAATTTATAAACTTATATAACGTAAGGACAGCGACATAGTGACCATAGAAATTCATTCATCTCATAAAAAATCGAATGTCGGATTTTGAAAAAAAAAAATTCTTTTAACGGCTCACTTTTGCTATTTCTATTGACCGTTTTTTCTTCAAAACGATAGCTCCCCTTGAACCCAATCTCTCCTGAATATGTGTTGCTATCGCTAACGAACCTCAGCGTGAGAAAGTTGCCTGACGACCGAAAACTCTTGGACCGGTCTCCACAAAGACTTCCAAGTAGTTGATCCTGATCACTGCTGCCGTCGAAGATGTCCATCTTGTCACCGATGTGATTCCGACAGCTGATTGAACTATTTTGAAGAAAACAATAATTAAACTGTTATCTTGAGGAGGATACATTGAAAACTTGCTGTACCAATGGCTCAAAACAATTACAGCGATATTTTACTAATAATGTTCAGAATTTAGAATGATCGAATCAGAAATGTTTTAATTCTGCAAATTTAAAAAAATAAATTATTGTACTTGCTGTTTATTCTATGGTTTTAAAATGTCTTTTTCTCAGAAAAAACTCTTTTGTATATAATCGTCAGTTAATAAGAAAGGCATGAAAACATATAACAAAGCAGAGGGTAAAACATCTGCCATTTTGATGACATCAAGTGCAGCTCTTCAAGTTACTGCAGATTCAAATGGAATTGAATTATTTCAAAATCTCAACTAAACAACATTTACATAAAAATAATTAAATATATGTAATAACATAAATCATATTTAGTTGCAGAAAAATTCTTATATTTTTTGTAATCTGAAAAAAATGATTTGCAGCTATTATAATATTATTTAAAAATACTGTTAAAGTTAATTAAGCTTAGAAATATTCAAAATTAGAATACTCTGTTTTGTGTCCTAATCAGTATAATTAATCCTTGATATAATATTTTAAAAAAGGTAATTAAAAAATATCAACAGTTCACAGAAATAAAATATATAATTTTGCTTACCTATTGATCAATTTCATAAAATATTTCGATTATTTTATTGATTGAAGTACTATTATTTTATTATATAGCTTATGTTAAAACTAAAATGGCATTTTACTATATATTAAAAATCAATATTAACAACTCGAAACATACTATTTTGCCTTGTCTAGTTGAAAGTAGTGAAAGTCAACTTGCACAATCTCCCCTAGTTGGCCCTCGAAAACATAATTTTGGTAGAGGTTTGTTGGGTAAGTTTTGGGATAATCCTGAGACTGGAATTCTCCGAATCGTTTCATTTTGGATTTGAATTCGAATCGGTTTGGCGGTTTTCGGTATGGTGGGTCCGGAACTTCTAGATAATAAAAGAGTTTTAAATGTACAAAAGCATATTATACGAACAAGACACATTCACCAATTAATGTTTAACAATAATACCTATCGAGTTTATAAAAAGTCTTTAGACAACCTGGATTTGGTATAATATAAAAAGCTTACTATTAAATATTTCAGGAATTAACAATCGAAGAAGAAAATGTAACGAATTGAATTGAATAATAAAACAATGACTATGAAAAAGTCATTTGATTAACAATCAATCAACGTCATTCTGCAAAGTTCTAGTTCGACTGTTTGTCTGGTGAGGACAGAACAGTCTGATATTATATACTTTTGAAATGTACTCGGTAGCCAATTTACTGCATCTTTAATATAAAAAGTTTTATTAAAGAAACCTTCGAAACAGACAGATTTATTTTGATGAATTATTGTGAATTGGTAAAAAGGTCAACTTTTTGCTGGAAAATTACAATGAAATGCCAAAAACGCAAATAAATAATTATGAATACATCAACCTTTGTCTAAACATTTGTTATAATGATTGATAGACGTATATAGTCAACGATAATTTCAAAGAATTTTTCACATATGATATGATATAATTTGTGCATCTGAAAGTTTGTGAAAATTTCACTTACTAATCCATATATTATATAAATGATTTACGGTAATCATTTATAAATTCACCATTTAAAAAATAATAATTTAGAAAAATATATTGTTAATTGGTAACGTCTTACCTATTTACTAAAAAAGTAATTTAATCCATATAATTCTTCTAATTTCTAATAACCAATTAAATATTATCTATAAATAATATCCTCACAATTAAATATAATAAAGTTGGAACGTAAAATAATTGTATGCAAAAAATTGTCAGCTATATTGATCAACACTAATGAGACACAACTCGAAGAAAATACACCTCCTCGTACAACATATTATTTGATTCGTCTGATAAATTGATAAATTTTAATAAACTGATGCAAAAAGTCTTCAGTATTTTAAAAATAAAATTCATCATGGTCAGTTGTGCAGAATATATTAGAGATTTTATTCGTATAATAATAATGGAGACATATTTTTCCGGCTTGGAGAATTTACATTTACGTTATTAAATAATTATAAATATTAATAAGAATTCGTACAATATTTGTGCCTGACAAGTTCACTGCCGCATTTAAAGGGTCATAAAATTTTTCATTAACTTTTTGGCAGCGGTATCAACAAAACATATTATCAACCATTTTTACGTTTGAAATTTATGACTTGTATTGAAGTAAATGAGACTATTATCATTTCAACTTCTACTTCATACATTTTCTGTCATAATAACACAACTTATATTGCATATAGAATTTTCAAAATAATAATACGGCCTAACATTTAACAAAGTAGTAAACTTTTATTACTTAATCGGCTACTTGAAAAAGACTCCATAAATGGAATACAATATATATGTACCAAATCGCATTGTTGTCATTAACCTCCCAATGATTCCATAGAATTTAAAAAGTATAGCACTTACATTTTCAATGAAAAGGAAAATAAAATATTTAAAAATTAAACAATTCCCTGGTTACAATTATAAAGTTAATTGAATTTAATAAAAAGTCAGTTTTAAATGGATCTATTTTTTTGACCTTATTATAGAACTCGATAAATTACTTTAAAAGTCCCAGCCTTGACCGACTATAATAAACTTTGAAAATAGCGTTTTTTGTGTATAGCGGTTGCACTTTCCTATCCGTTTACTGTCTTTCAAATGTTCTGTTTATTTTTTTAATTTATGGGGTGTTATGGCAGAATAAAAAGTATATGCCTATCCTTTAACAGACTGCCTTAAAAATTGAAAGAGAGGTAAAGGTTTATCGTTGCATTCTTTATAATAAAACAGGCATGTATATCTTGCAGAAATATGAAATCAGTGAAAAAATTAAATCTAAGTTATATTTTGTGCAGAGCAAGCACATCATAGATCAACATTCAAATTTTGTATAATTTTTATGCCTTAGAAAAACAGTAATTGATGTAATTAACACTGTATTATTTTAGAATTCGATATAAGAAGAAAGAAAGTGACTATACTCTAATACTGCAATGTTCATAATGTTTGGTTCCTCTTTTGTAATTGAGTAAATTTACTAAATACTAACCAGAAATTACAAAAATACTTAGAAATTCTACATTTATTTATGTTTTAGAAGAAATTGTTAAAAATGAATAAAAATAATAAATTATGTTTAGTTCTTAAATTAACAAAATGCAGTTTGTTTTAATTTGCTTGCATATTTAAAATTAAATCCTAATAATAAAAACATGAAAAGTATAATCTGGTATTGGGACCGGCATACTCGACATTGTTCTCGGTATAACCGATGATGTTATCTCGCTGTGGCTCAATCTGACAATTGAGGTGTATAGGTTCAAAGTTGGCTGGCTTTGTAACTGACTTTTGGGGGAACAATACCAACACAAGTGATGGATGGGTGTTCCAGTCCTTGCGAATCCAAGGGAGAAATCTGATGACACGCCATTCAGGGTGCGGGAAGAACTGATTCAGCCTACCTCGGAATCTCTTAATGCAATCTTCATTAGTTTTATTGAACTCAGGTTGGGTACAAAGATCTATTTGGCAATGCATGTCGATGGTGGCTATATCTAAACTGTAAGTACTTTCTTGACTTAAAACCGCTCCTCCACTAAAACATTACACTTATATTTGCTCAAAGAAATAAAAATAAGACGTCTTCCATTTATGTCCCAAAGATTAGTATCCAATTGTCGTCGCCTTTCACTTCCTCAATTTTATGATATTATGAAAGTAAAAATATGTTCGTTTTTTCGAAAGTTTTATTTTAAGATCATTAAAGTTATAAATTAAATATTAGAAACACAAATTGATTTTTGATTTTATACTATCGGGTAAAATCCAAAGAGAAAGTGTTTCTCTCAATCCATCATATAAATTATTTATTTAATCTTAGCATTTAATTTTAGATTGCCGATCTAATAGTAGTTATAGTGTAATGTCTATAGATGAGCTATATTCGTATTTGGAATTGCGTGATCGATTATGAATCGATTGCATAACATCTTATGAATCAAGTATAATGTTTTGTTTAAATAATAGAAATCAATAAGTCTTACGTTTGTCCCAATTTGGATTCACAGCATCGCCGCGAATATCTTCTTCTAAATAAGGCGTGGCCTTGACCTTGTTTCGAGAGATAAACTCGTAAACAGCCTTGAATCCTTTGGCCTCGATTTGATTACGATCAGACTGGAAAAGAATCGCCATGCTGGGCCCGTCGGACACAACTTGGACACTGTTGGCAAGGCCACAAATTCGAGCCAATCGCGCGCCACTAGTTGAATCACCTTCTGACACAATGATGACGTCACCAGCAGTTCGAGCATTGCATCTGTAGTTTGTCATAAATTATAAAATTTAATAAGGATAATTAATAGTACTTTAGGAATATTTTAGGATAAAGTACATATATTATATTAATAGAAAAAATGAATCCGAAATTGCAGAAATTCTGCAAAGGGTCTAATTCATACATTTCTGATGCCATTTTAATTCAGGCCTCTAATCCAAACACCCACTTCAAGTTACCTCTCTTGGTAACCTTCTAGAAGAATATTCTTAAAGGTAACCATGACTCTCTCCCCGGGTAATCCCTTGAACTTGTAGACACAGTGCTCCCCACCGGGATAGTTCTGCGGATAGAGGGGAGAGAAGAACCGACCAGTCTTGCTCCTGCCGAAACGATCATCACCACTGTGGAAGGAGCGAGAACACTTTTTGTCGTATTCTAGCTGGCCATCGTTTTTGTAGTTATCTGATTTGGTAATAATAAGTACAAAATAAAGTACAAATACAAAAATACAAAATGTATAAATACAAAAATTCAAAAATCAAAAATTGGTATTTAATAAAATGAATATCGGTTCAATTCAAACCTTTTATGTCGGAATGGTTGACTATTTTCTTTTATAAAAAATAGGTTTTGTAATTTTGCATATATAAAGAGACCCAATCACACGGCCTGTATTTATGTCCATAAACTCGTCATTACTTCTAGTTTATACTACTGAGACCCATGCTGTTAATTACGTAATGTGTCGCATACAGTTAGAATTTTATTCTACTCTAAAATAGTCATCAATTTTCCACATTCTTCATGTTTATAATATTTAAATATAGATTTTAATTCTGGTATAGCTATTAATTAAAAATATGAATGTTAGATTCTACCACGTAACTACCACCAAGTCATTAAATTTAGTTAACTCATTTTCTCGTTATTTTGGGAAACATTTCCATCAATTCGTGAATAAATGAGGTTATTGCTTATGGATATTATTTAATTCACTAATCGTGTGGTCTAGCAATAAACAGCTTATACAGTCATTTATGCTGAAGCACGCAAATTGATAACCGAAGCATTAAAAGCAATTCATTTATATTCATTGGATTTTATTTTAGTTCAGCTTTAAAACCATATTTTTCTCCACACAATGACATCGTTATATATTCTAAACACGAGTGTATTTTTTTAATTTAATGGATTTCATCTCAATAAATAGACTGACTACATTTATTGTTGTATGTACCCAAGCAGGATTGTGACAGCAAAATAAAAAATGGTTTGTTCTTTTAATCAAATGATATATTCAATTACACATAATAAGCGTATGCATTATTCCAAATTTATAAACCTAATTTAAACTAACTAAAAAATTTTTCAGTTGATGTTATGTACAAAAAATTGATTGAAATTACGTTAATTTTACAATTAATTTTAATTAATAGAACAAAAAGTTTGGCACCGTTAACTCGAATTATGTAATATAAACATGCAAATATTTGACGAGTGAAGACGTTGTAGGAACATACGAGAAAGGACTGGAGTTTAGGCGTCGCTGTGTGTGCTTGTAATTGAACTGACTCAGAGAAAATCAACTCGATAATAGGGGGGTAGGGGGGGGGGAAATAATACCAGATGCGAAAATGGAAGATTTAAACTGGTTCGCTAGGTATATAGTGTGTGATTTACGTTGAAATAACAAAAACAAGCAACACGAATTGGAAATTAACTCAAGGCTACTCGTGCGCGAAGATCGCATTTTAGAGGAGGGGCATTGAAATAGTGGAGAAAGCATACAAAGTAGGCAGCAAGGAGGAGGGAAAAGATGAGGAGCCATACTGGAATAGTTGAGATTGAATAGTTAGTGAAACTGCGGAGAAAATGTTTTGTGGGCAATATTTGAGTTGAAACGTTTAGGGTCACAGTAATCCGGAGAGATACGCTGGTAATGAGAAGTAATTTGTGATCAAATGGTACAGTATGTGATACAGAATGACGCTCCGATTAAAATGCAAATACTTGATTATTATTTTTCTATATATAAATATTTAGCATTCTATATTCTAATCGTTTCAATCGTTTGAATCTTTTATACATAAACGATTTGTTTCAAGTAGTGTTTAGTGTCCTTATATGATATTTTGGCGAATTGACATATCAGTTACAAGTTTAGTTGAAATACAATATAATATATTATGCAGTTCTAACTAACGAATTTTACTCATTTTTGGAAAGTAGAGTATGATGTTATTATATATTTCTCATTAATGTAACTCTTGAATGAATAATAATTTGTTTTAACCTTAACGTAATATACTAAAAATTCATAAGAATCGTTCGTTAAAAATTATTAAAGTAAATATTGAAGTATTCAAAATGAACTTAAAATGCACTTCAATTAGAACTTTATATTTATTTAATAATTTCAAAAAGCGTAAATAATATTTTTCAATGATTAAACTTATAAAAAATATATTATTGCTAACAATTTGATCAAAATTTATGAATTTGAATAAAAATGTGTAAACCTATAAAGCAAAACAATACACACAATATTACTTATTTTGTTAGACAACATTCCACATCTAAATATTTCTAATCAAAACGCACTTTTTAATACAAACAAAAACTTTTCCTTATACAAATCACACTATTGATCACACAAATCTCACCAATATTTACCAAAAGGTATAATCAATTATTTCGAATTGAAACTATGTATTTAGTAATAAATTCATTCACTCTTAAAATTCTTAATATAACTATTCAAAACCACATTCCAAATACCTTTGCTCAAGAATCTAAATGTCCCAGTGAAAGCCTGGTACAAATTTCCAGCTTTTCCTGATGTGGCCAGTTCGATCAGCAGTACCCGATTTTTTGAGTAAAATGTTGTCTGAGGAAGATTTCCTATAGTACCACATAGTTCATAGTCAGGAGCATCCTTTTCATTGAGTTCTGCTCGGTCCAAATTGAGGAAGAGACGTATGTAGTCCGTGCATCTGTGAAATGTAAATCGATATTTTTTTATTTTTCGTAACGCTTAAAGGTTTAGAAAAATTCCTTTAATCCAATTTTTATGTATTTTTTGCAAAAAAGGCAATTAAAATCTCTTCAATAGTTTATATTCAATGCACTAAAAAACTGTGAAATTTATTTACACATCAATTATTATTTAAATCAATATATTAATATTTAGCTAAAATAAATTTAACTTCCCATACAAATGGAAACGTATTATTTATATGAAACCCCTTCTTAAAGAAAGATATTTTCGGGAAATCTTTCCATCAATTTTATTAGAAGCATCATTTAATATTACAATAAAATTTCAGCTCAGTCTTTTTTTAAAATTATCAGTCTAGAACAATAAATTAGTGAGAAATTGGTTCTATTAAGCTGTTTTTATTAAAATAATATATTTTTAAGATTCGAATAATTAAGTGGTCCATTCAGCCGTAAATAATCGTGAATAAAAAAATCATTTTAAAATGGAATTAAGAGATAAATTCCCCGGAAAATAACAAAAAACGAGGCAAACTCAAAAGAATAAGGTAATGTCAGAGAATATTTGATATGAATAACAATCTTGTGAAACTGCATCTACGCCTAATTATAAATATTGATAATAGCAGCAGGCATGAACAATGCCCGTTATATTGCATGAGTTTAATATATCAGTGTACAGCGGAACTCTTGCTAATTTCTATCTGGAAAATCAATTCCCCTATTCTTATATATGTTTTGTAGCTCTATGTCTTCCTGTCAAATTTATTGAAGTTGATAAGTCTGAATGTCGTTAGAAGCTGTTGGAAATATCAGTGTTATTTAACCCCGTGTCCCATGTTCTCAAACACCTACCCCCGCGATCCGTAAAGACACATTTCTCTAACTTTATTCCTCATTTAGGCTGGTGATAGCTTGAAGTTGAGATTAATTAATATTTGAAAAATTGTTGCAGCTACCCTTTCCAATTATTATATAGTATTTGTACATTTTACATTCCATTAGAGAAAAATCGCATTTATTTAGGATGAAAGTAGAGTTTAACTTTATTCTTTTTCTCAAAACTAGGATATCTACCTATATGACTAAACAAAAATATAATAAAAATTATTTGATGATAATCCATTATTTTAATATGTGCAGGTGAAAGCATAATACAAAATATGTATTCATCACAATAGAAGATCTCTGTGTTTAAAGATAATATTTTTATATTGATTTTTAAATCAAAATTTAAAAAAAAATTATTTTGTCGCTGTTCTATTATTTGTTTGTTTCAACCATTGATAAGAAACGTCTGGCTACCTCTTGTATGGTATAACATTTATCTTATCTGTTCTTTTATTGTAATTTAATTCTATTTTTATGATATGCTTCGTGGACAAAGTCCTCCATATTAGATATTAAATGTAAAAAAACAAATTAATTCGAAGAAATTTTTACTTACTGCTAATTTAAAAATAAAAAAAACTTAAAACTCTTGAAATCGCTTGACGCTTTTGTCTATTTCATTCATTACTCATTGGAGTTTTACAACATACTCACATGTCCAAATAAGGAAGACGGTCATGCAACATTTGTTTATTTTGGAAGTATAAAAACCCAGGAGGGAGATGGTACACTTATCAAACCAACATAAAACAGGTAAACGAGTTATTTCCATTATCATGTGCCCCTCCTCTTTACCACTTCCTCTAGTGATGTCTGTGGTCATCTTTTTAAACACAAAACCCTTACAGAGACGCTTGAAATTTAAGCGGTACACTGGAGTCTTCATTGAACGTTTCATCTCAAGGTTATTAGCCTTCTAGAAAGAAACAAGCAGTCGATTGCTCAAAGGTACGAGAGATGGAAACAGTTAGGGGGTGGGAGAGGAAGGGGGGAGGTTCTATTGAACACGCCAAAATGTGAAGGATTTTGTGATCTTTCTCAGACAGCCTGGTCCCACGAGGATCCATCAAAAGTAACCCAACCGGATATATAAGAGTTGGAGCCGTCCGGCCGATAATCGAATTCTACTCAGTTCGAAATAAAAGGGAACATTCCGGTTTATAGTAGAGAGCTGGATCGTCAGTTACACATATAATATACTACCTTAACGATACCTCCAGCTGTACGTCAGATACACAATAAAATATATACACAGCCCCAGAACCGCGGAAAATGTGGCGATAGATTGAAGAACTGAAAAATAGCAGATCCCTTCCAGTTTTGAAATATCTACCTAATTCCATCTTTGTCCCTTAAGTAGATCAACTCTAAGATGGAAAACTATACCTGAAAAAAGTCAAAGTAGGAAAAATGTGAAAAAGTCATGAAAAGTGAACTAATATTATTTTGTTCGATATGCAGATAATTTGTGCCAATTCCCAATAACATCAGTGGTTTCTTATGCTATTTTGGAACTCATTAACTATTTACGAGTTCACATAATTTTAATTCATCCAACATTTTAAAATGAAACAAAATATCAATTTGAAAGCCTATGCATATTAATTTATTTGCATTTGGCGCCATATCAAAATTATGAATATATATAAAAGCTATATTGGAATAAATTCAATGTTACATTTTATATATGTTAACGTTAGTATAATAAAGAAATTTAGACAGTTTGGGTGACAATTGAATATTTATGTGTATATAATATAATATACATTACTTAACTATTTATATTTCGTTTTTTACTTTAGGATTGTTTAAACATTACAAATTTTTCATTTACAAAAGCGTTACTAATTATTTATGCAAACAATATATCTTATTAGAATTTTTCGTTTAAACTAAAAGGTCACATTTGTTAAATTTTGAGTTTACTATAATCTTTTAAAATAAATAAATAAAAATACGGTGTTAAATAATTAAGAAAAACTCTTCGTATGAAATGAATCGAAAAAGCTACATTCAATAATTAAATATAAAATAAAATTATACCTACTACATAAAATACGAAATGTATAATAAAATTAAAACTCTTTATAAATTAGTATCTTACATTTAATTTAATTTAAATTGTTTTTAAGTCAAATGTGTACTTGTGTAATATTGACTTACACATTTTATTAATTTTATTATACCTTTTTCCCATATTTAAGTATTTAGGTATGACTCTGATACACTCCGCTTTTGACTATGGCATTGCATATTTAAATTCATTTATTCCTTACTTAGCCGGATAAAATAGTTTTTTTTGATCTAATGTTTTAAATCAAAACTTGCACACGGGGAAAAAAACAAATTCGATTTTCGATTGTGACATTTGGAAACTCCCTTCCTGCGAGCTATAATTATTCGGGTCAAAATGGAAGCGAGAAAATCAACGATTGTTGTATATATATAGATTCCAA
Organism: Vannuccia rotundouncinata; assembly: GCA_034780395.1. Taxonomy (NCBI): domain Eukaryota; kingdom Metazoa; phylum Platyhelminthes; order Proseriata; family Coelogynoporidae; genus Vannuccia; species Vannuccia rotundouncinata. The sequence continues at coordinate 33,991 of JAUZNC010034769.1, forward strand.
CCATATGAGCTGTGACGACAAACTTATGTGAATTGATTATTCCATTAATTGCGTGAAATAATTTTCCCACATATATAATTATCAAGTTACAATACAGTTTAGGTTTAATTAATTCTTCGGAATATCTGTCCAATGATACAGAAAATGGTTATAGAAGCATATCGCGATGGAGTGCAGAATTATTATTATTTTTATTTATGAGATCAAATTATAAAGAATTTTTTTCAATATTACAATAATTAGTATATTTGTTCAATTTCAAGGATAATTTCATTGCTCATTTTTAGATATATTTTGTCAAACAAGTTATTTATATGTTAATTATGCCCTTAATTGAACTGAAAATGCTTGTTGAATGTGTTAACTATATAAGAAATTTCATATTTAATAAAATAATAAAATATATCTATCTGTAATTATTTATTTAACACGGGAAGTATTTTTATCAATTTGTATCATGTTTGTTAGAATTTGTTAAACTTCGAATTATTGATTTTGTAGAGATATTGATTACCGTAAACTTTATGAGAAAGATAGAGTTTAAAATAAAAATGATTTTTAAAAATTTTATTTTTAATGTTTTTTTTATCTTGAAATAATATTTGCACTATCATATAGGACGATTACAATTACCTTAAAAAACTTTAATAAATATATTCAAAAAAGTTAATTTGGAATATAGGATTAAGAATAGCGGATCGAACAGTCGAAGAGTTTACTATAAATGTATTTCATACAAACTCTTTTAAAGGAAAAAAAACCTCGGGGTACAAACCGGGAGCTGAGATGAGCTTGCCAGTAGAGAGCAAAATGACACAAATTGAATGATATATAAATAAATATATGCATACCTTTCTATATACACGTGAATATATCATTTATAAATATACAGTATTAAGGAATATAAGATGAGCAGGATGTTATTGTGTTTTTTGTTGTAGATCTCAGCTTCATCTATTCAGTTACGCTCACATAGAAACATTCTCTTATCTGTAGTGTAAAACCACCAAGCATCACCCCAGCGAAAGAAGTCAAAGGGAATCGTGAGTGAGGAGGGGGGGGGGGTGGAGGCGAAGTGAAGATACAAGAATGACTCTCTACAGTTCGACGATCACCCAGACGCCAATAGACAGAAATCAAGTCGCAATTAATTCGATTTACTCTCATCGTCAATATCTCTAGGAGAGAACTTTGTCTTTCTCTTTTGCTTTCTTCTCCTTTCTTTTTTTTTCTTTCCGTCAGTGTTTGACATATAAAGCGTGCTCCAAACTACATCTTGGGATCTTCTAAGACTTGTTGCTAGGTTGAAAGCAGTGGGCGGTGAGTCGGCCTCAACAGTGTCCTTGAAGAAGTCAAAGAACAAAAAAATAAGTTGAGTCGCTATCGTCTCATAGTAGGTATGTCGCTATAACTCTGTGTTTTGCTTTAAATAAGAGAGTTTAAAAAAATCCTTTAAACACGTTTCACTAAAGACTTTATAAATTAAAAGGAATTTATGCATTCATTAGAGTATTTAAAGACGTGTTCATCAACGAAAAATGGGAATCTCGGGACTTGTAATCTTATAGTAATAGCAAATAATTTATTTCAAAGTTTAGCCCGTTTTTCATATTATCAAGGAAATGATTAAAAAATATTAGTTTGTGTGTATTCAAAATTTGTATCTATTGAACTCAAATTTTTGTTATTTATAAAACTCTCATTTGTTACACAAAACTTTATTCACAGATGTTGTGAAAACGATCTTAGGTGGAAAGATTATTAACTTATAAATCGACTATGAGAAGAAATTGAAACCAACAACTGCAATTGCAATAAAAAATGCTTTTTTTGTAATTTTATAATTTCTTTGAAATATTGTATATAAAAAAGTTCTTCTTAGGTAATCCACATTTTAATATAATTTTCAAATGACTCTAAATTGTACAGTGTGTTTCACTTCTCCTTGCCACAATTTCAGTGTGTTAATAATCTCTTCACTATTGTCTAAACTATAATCATTACTGAGAGCATCACTGAGTATATTGTCTAATCATGTGAGCTTCAAATTTGGCAGCTTTACAATGGGGTGTTTCGATGTACTTACAACAAAACATAAACACATGGAAGATCACGACAGATCAATGACAGATTACGTACCGCGACGATTGTTTTGTCGTATGTGCTGGAGATTGAAACTCAAGGACCTGAACGGTTCACAAAGATTGTCTTTAGTGATGAAGCAGTATTTCGCCTCAATGGAATGGTAAATCGACATTATTAATCACGTAGTTGACGGATCAGTGAACTCCGATAGCTATTGTGCTATTTTGAAAAATGGAGTGATGCTTTTCTTTCGCAGAAACATGCTTTTCTTTCGGATGTCGAAGTTGTTATTTCAGGAAGATGGAGCTCCACCTCTTTTAAGTTCAGCAACAAGACAGTTGTTGAATCAACATTTTCCAGATCGCTGGGTTGGTCGTGGTGTATATATATCTTAATATAGCTATATATATATATATATCTTATATATAGCTATTTATCTTAAATTTTACCGAAATTCATAAATTATCTCTTAAACGAAAACTTATATATTTCCGATAAAATAAGTATTTATGCGCCGCCTGCTGGAAACCATAAAAGGGGGAATTGCAGTTTTAAATTTTATGAAAACATGATGAATTTGTCTTCATTTAAAATGAGATTATTAGACCTACTCTTTACCATTTTATATCAATCTGAAAATGTTCCTTATTATTGTCAGTTTCATATAAATTGAAAGATAAATTTTATGCTCAAAAATATTTCAGGCAATATTCCGTTTGTTAAAAATATTCCGATTTGTAATGTTTTCCAACTTTCCTCGAGTTAAATTGTTTAATGCACAGCAAATATCAAAAAAAAACTTTAATAATAATAACAACATCGGAAAAAAATTAAATGTGACATCCAAAGATAGAACTGAATGGCTAACTCACATGAAGCGCAGAATTATTCCCTCCTATAATTTAATGAAGTTGGATATTATTCCACGCATGCTATATATGGGGACAGTAGGTAATAATCCCCAACATTCCAAGACAAAAAACCGCTCGTTTCCCAATCTATCACAGAGAGGCAGTTAGGCCAAAGAACCTGCTGCTTATTAATGTACGATGGGAGGCGAAATATTAATACGTATACCCTATACTATAATTCTGTAGGTGTTATAAACGCGCCGGGCCAAAGCACAGAAGATCTCCTCCAAAAATAATGAACGCTGTCAAATATACTAACTGAGGGGAAGATTATGGCGTGCCTAGAATACATAATATCAATTAGACAAATGGATTGTATAGAACTAAGGGCTATGGGGCTGGTTATATGAAGCCGTTGGAGTCATTTATATATGTTACATTTTGGAATGACTTTGATAAATCCTCTGAATATAAGGTGGCAGACCAATGGATAAAATTAAAAAAAACGATAGGATTCGTGTCGTTTTTACCGACAACAATTAAATGTTGAATTCTCCCGTTGGAATGCCCCTGAGACTGGGAGGGAACAAATTAAGAGATCGGTTTAACACCTCTGCGGATTTATAATTAATAGACAACATATACGAAGAAAATGTTAACATTTTTATCCAGCGCAATTTAATTATGCAACGGCAGCGATTTACAGGCTTACATGTGATTGAAATTATCGTGGCAGAAAATATATTAATCTCATCACCTAACATTCACAGAATAGATAAAATACCTTCGAAGTGATACTGCGTCTTAATCAATACAGGAAATTAATTAAAATTGTACCTGTAAAATGAAATTATCATATGAGTTACTCATATTATATATACACATATTGGTCAACAATTTGTTAAACATTTTTTAATATTACATAAAATATCTTATCAGTTTTAATATACGAGAATAAATATTTAGATATATTCAAATTATATTTAGAAAAAATCGTCAAATTGTAATGTCTCTTGAACATTAAATATGTTATAAAGATATATAAATGTACTACTTAATCAAAGGTCAGATATAGCATTACTAAAATCACTATTATTGATTTGTTTTTATTTGACTATATAGCTAAACAATTAAAAGATAACAAAGTATCTAACACATGAATAAATGTCCCATAAGACCGTAAAAGAAAAGAATAGTGAGTATAAATAGGTAAATATTTTAATGCGTATGTGTTTTTATTAGAATTTAATTTATTTGATAGATTTAAAAAAATATTATACCTACGTAATAAATTATTTATATTTTTACAGTTTAATTTTGGTTTTTATACATTTTCAAATATTTTAAATCCCTATAACAGTTATTTAAATAATAAAAAAACACATCTAATTCCTCTTCTATCAGAATAAAAGACTCGATTTCCAAATTTAGCGTATTCAGAGAATAGGGGAAGCATTCAGAACTGAAGACGCCCTACTCCTATTCAATTTTAAACTTCCTTTTAAAAAATATGACATTAGATCTCTTAAAAGAAAGGAATTTATGTGGAAACCCCTCGTGGGACCAAAGAAAACTGATTTTCTAAACACAGCAAAAAGTCAATACCAACATTTACCGCTCCTTCTAACCATAACCGCTGTTCTAGATTCCTTCTTTACTGCTAAATTGATTTAAATTAAATACTTTTTGACAAGTTAAATGAGTGACAGTCATTTACCACTCTCAAAAGGTCGCATCTCCCCAAGGGATAAATTACATAATAGTTTCAGGAATTGATACTTAACACTTCATTTCTTTATTTGGAGTTTATTTATCGGTTAATATCAACTTTAGTAAATTGGAATTTTGTATTGATCATATATGTACTGCTTGAACTATGAAAAGTAAAATTGTAAAATATATTAAGATTTAATACTATAATGTCAAATTAAATATTTATTGTGAAAAGCATTTATATATATATTCCACAACTATGTATACAGGGTTGCGCATAAGTTGCTTCACCCAAGTCATTTTAAATCAATGTTTATGATCGTAACTTGATTTAATGCCCTATCTATATGCGCTATCTATGTACTATCTATCGATCTATGTACTATCTATGCGCTATCTATGTACTATCTATATGCGCTATCTATGTACTATCTATATGCGCTATCTATGTACTATCTATCGATCTATGTACTATCTATGCGCTATATATGTACTATCTATCGATCTATGTACTATCTATACGCTATCTATTGATTTATTTAACTTGTCGTACTGAACACTATCCATTATTTTATTATTTCAAGTGGGTCAAGCAGGTTATGCGCCACCCATTATATTAAATAAATGTTTTGTTGAATGTTGAATGATGATGTTTTTTCACTTTACCAAGTAAACAAGAATGATTCAAAAACTTATTTAAAATATGAATTTTTATTAATTCTCTCGAAATGTTCATTCGTATGCTGATTAGAAGTTATTACATCAAGTTATAATCTTAAATTTAATTAATCAGTTAAATGTTGACGCGATAGTAAGTGACCCATTATTTTATAAACTTTTTGTAGATTTAAAAGGTTAAAATAGGTGTAGATACATGTAATTTTATATATTCATTTGCAAAATGATTAATTAAATGATCAATTAATTAAATGAATGTTAATGCATTATAAAATTTTTATGTCCTTTAACATTCCTTGAATATCTAAACATTTAATAATTCGTTTATCATATTCTTTTCAATTTTTTTTAATTAATAAGTCGATTAATAATCTTATGAATAATAATAATATTCATAAGATAAACAAGGTTTTTGTTTTCCAAAGAAAATTAATTCATAAATATTATTTTAAAGTTTACATAATTTGAAAGAAATTATATAATTTTTTGTTTACTGTGTCTTTTCCAGTTATAGAAAAAAATATTATCTGGAGAATCAAAAATTTTACTTAAAGAAAATTAAATGATTGCATGTTTCTTACATTTGTTGACTATTATTTTGTAAACAAAAAATCGATAATAAATAGAACTATTGTATAAAAGGAAGCATGAAAAATGTTGCAAGTCAGAAATCCCACAGGGCTTTTTCAACACAGCTTTGTGGGGCCACCTCAACGCAAATTTATGTTCTTCGTGACAATTGGTTTTGTGTGAAGTAAAAGAATCCTTTAGATTGCAAAAAGTCTATTTGCTGCGAATCATTAATTATTCAAAAATATTTTGGTTTTGAAATATTGTTTTCCGTTGTCTGCATGTCCCTCAATTAAAATAAATAAATATTAAATTGTTAAAACGACTGAATGTTACTTTTTAGCAACTTGTTATTATGAAAATTGAGTTGTGTATGCATAATGTCATGACATAATTATTATACAATGTTATAAAATTATTTATTACACAAAACGTTTATAAACTGTTGAATATAAACTGAATATATACTTTAAATAATTCGATAGAAAATTTACTCGAAATATAGACAAGTGAATTTAATGAAATTCGCCATGAAATATTTTTTTATGATATTTTAAAATTATTAATTGATTTTAGATCGTTTTCCCTTTTAAATACTTACTGAGGTTTACAGTTACTTTCCGCCATAGATATTAATCATGCCTCTGAAAATATTACGTATGATGTTTATTTTTTCCATTTCAATGGCCTATAGGTAACCAATTATTGTATAATTTTACTTTATGTATAAATTCAGTTAACATTTTGCAAGCTTAATAAAAAAATAACAAAATGTGAAATTCAAAATGACATTTTCACAATTATTTCTTTGGAATACCTATAACCGAATATTATTTAATCGGGACTTCATTTATTATTACCTGTGTTTATTATAGTTTCCTAAATTTGAGAACATTTCTGGTTCAACGCATATTCCTAGTATGGCTTACTTTTTTTTACTTCCCGATGTCATGTCGAAAGTCTGGAAGGTAATTTCTACCAGCTCATTTATATCGCCAACGAATGTGTAGACCACGCATCCAAGCTCCGGTGGATATGGATGTGGATGATTGGGGGACTTGAAAACTCCTGAACTCTCTCCATTGCTTTGGAATAGATAGCACCGGCAACCTAGAGCCCGTGGAAACGTCAAATTAAAATTATTAAAACTGTTTTCATATTTTCGATACAAGGACACTACAGAAACATAGATGAAAGTTTTTTTGTATAAAATACTCAAAAAATATTGAAATATTGGATAAATATTCAAACATCGAAGGTGAGTGTAAAAATGATTTGTTTCATTATTTGTTTCCATAAATGTATAAATAAAAGATAAATAGACTTATCGTTTCTTCCATGACTGAAACAATTGTGCTTATGCAAATTAATTTAATTGTGCAGCGTGCAAATGGTAGTTCAATTTAAAAGGAAATTGGTGTACTACTTGAATAATAGAAAAGCTTATAAACTTTTTAAAATGTCAGAAATTGATAGTTGTTATAAAAAAACATTTCATAAATAAATAATATGTTGAATATTGAATCAATCATGATTAAAAAACTGTCATAAATATTAATTTGTATTTATTTTTATGATTTTTTTATACAAAATAATGTTATGGAGCAATGCCTTTCTCAAAAAATATTAAATAATTATAAGTTGTGATATAAACCCCCCCCCCCCCCGAACCTCTTTCATTTACAAATGCTATCAAAATATATAATTTCAAATCTAATTAGGATTATATAGATTTGAGAATATATGGATTTGTACCTTTCTGTCAAACGGTATATATATATATATAATATAATAATAATAGGACTATAATTCCTAATCAGAACGAATATTTGATAAAAAATAAATAAATTTACAGAATATATGTTCTATCAGATATCACACATATGAATTATTTAGTTATGTAATTATCTCAATAAATTTAAAAGGTTTTGTCTGTCTAAAACCCTTCCAATTGACCTAGAACAGAAATGTAATTCAACTATAATAACAATGAGTACCATTTGCTTTTATGTTATGAACAAATAAAGGATGTTTCAGCCCCCAGTTCAAACCCTTTTATAATACAGACATTATATTATAACTACTGACAATCAACAATGACGTCAAATAAAGCATTACTATAAACGTGTATCTGCAATAGAATCAATAAATGTATTATTAATATCGTAAGCATACTAAGAATGAGGTAAATAACCTTGTTAAGAAAGATGAAATATGGTCCCCAACATATGATTAAAAGAAAGGGTTGATGTCCCATTGCTTTCCAATTTGGTTCTAGAACAATTGTATGACAATTCATTTTATAAAGTACGTGTATTATTAACACACAATAAAGAACTGTTTTAGTGGTTTTGACCTTCAGTGCATTTTTTATTGCTAAAATGACTAAGCAGAATAAGTATTCATTTTGAGTCAAACACGTTTGTAATAAAAACATAATAATTGAGTCTGGAAATGGTTTAATTATTGTTCCAGCTATAATTCAAAAATAATTAGTTCTGTGGCAAATAATCAAATTTCTTCACTGTTAGATATTTGAAAAATTGACTCAAATGCAGTTTGAAAATTCCTTTCAGACAACTATTAGTTTAATTTTATATCTTAATCATTAAAAATCATTATATAAAGTTTTAAAACAATTTCAATGATTTCATTTTTGTATAACTTTTACAATAGAGTAATGATTAGCATTTATTAAAATGGATAATTAGCATAAAATTTGCATATAATTTGCATAATATAGTATGCATTTAAATTAGTCCATTAAATGTTTAGTTGAGGCTATCCAAAATAGCTATATGTGTACCGTACGTAAGTATTTGATTATTATTAATATGACATTTATTTAATAAAATAGATCTATAATTTATCATGAATATTTTTAAATTATATGCTATTGAATATAGAAAATTTGCAATGTCGACCTTTCAATATATTTATTTATTGAATTGAATTGAATTTAATTTTGTAAAACCACAACATTCTGTTATAATAAGAAGATATATCGGTAAATATAACTATCATATATACAAATAATTTTATTATTTACCAATGAAAATAATCGTTTTAGCATTTTTAATTTTTCAGAACATTTTTATTTCATAAACAATTTTTTTGTCATTTGAACAATTAAATTATTTTTTACAAAATAAGAAGAACTACTTTTGCAAATGGGTATAGAAAAGATAACAATACAAATATTATCTTGTAAAAATTGATTATTTCATAATTCTTTTTCATTTAAATATTTTTAAGTTTATATGGGAGGTTATTTTCTCTGTATATAACTATATAACAGTTCGCTATCCCAGCCATTAAAAAGAATCATTTTGTGTTATTTATAATTAAAAAGCATTAAATATATACTAATCATTCATCCATTAAATAAAAAGTCCTTCCAAATTTTAAAAAAGTCAATAATTTAATAAATTGTCATGAAAATACAAATATAAATACAAAATAAGAAGGTATGTGCGACTTAAAATCTAAAAAATGTAATAATAATCATATTAAACCTTTGTACTTGTTTTCAATATATATAATAAAATGTTCCTTGTTGAAAGATAATACTTTACCTTTAACTGATGCATACTGATACTGATCCTCAATACAGTTGTCGCGAAGCAACTCCGAAGAAACTTCTCGAAAATCTGAATCTTGTAAATCCACTATATAGACATGTGCAAAAAATGTATAAGGGTCAATGGTGCCATCGTAAACAATTATTGATATACATTAGTATGCATAAGGTGATTTGATGGACCTTCCTATATATATATATATTGTAAGTGAATAATTTTGCAAATCGAATTTTATCATGTGAAAATATGAAATGTCTAAAATATCAAATATTATTTAGCGAAATGTCTAATGTACTCATAAGTGAATAATTTTGCAAATCGAATTTTATCATGTGAAAATATGAAATGTCTAAAATATCAAATATTATTTAGCGA